>SKCR01014243.1:0-76240 GCA_019454045.1 Zanthoxylum bungeanum | reverse complement strand
TTAATTTAATCATTTAACAATTAAATAATTAATTAATTAATCAAATACAAATATATTAAATATATGTATAATATTTACATTAAATATTAAAAAACATATATTCATTTAGGAAATAAGTCAAATAACTCATTTTGACTACTAATTAATGTGTATTTGACCGGCGTAAACACACACGTATAACGCAAGCGCACGTATCGTTCAAGTAGTATAATAATATCGATCCCACGAGGACTTAATTCCTACTGTTGTTATTAATTATTGAATCTATTTAATTACAAATATCTAATTATAGGGAGAAGAGAATGATTGTTTGATTGGTTGAAAGTGGTTTTACAAAATAAATAAATAAATAAAAAGACAAAAGAAAATACTAAGGAAAATAACAAAAGATACAAAGATCTAGGGTTGTGATTTCTTTTAATATCATTTTAAAGATGAAGCGATTATTTTATGTTTGTGTAATAAATCAGTTTACTAACCTGGAACACTAAATTATGTAAAAGCCTCTTCCGATGGTCAATTACAAATACCCAGTATAACACAATTGAACCATATTCCTATGTCAACCTCATTACCTGGATTCATTAAGTTTAAGTTCCAATTATGGCTACCCCCGCCCGACAGGTATATTCCTATCCTGTAAGGAAATCTATTAAAGGGTTATCTATCCTCAAGGAAGATCGTGGGTTATTAAGTCTAAGGCTGAAACCTAAAATCCCTATGTCTAGTTCATTTTAGATTTACATATCAATCTTATGGTGATCAGACAACAAGAAGCATTAAGCTTAAGACTTAATAAATAAACCTTTAAATTACTCAACTATAAAATAATCCCTTATAAACCGGTGATATTAAAAGTCATCACAACCCCTAATTAATTAACACATAACTAGGACTATAAAAATAAAATACATAAAATAAAAATACGGAAAAGTAAAATAAAATAAAATAAAATAAAATGCTAAGGTAAAAGGAATTACTTTTACTACTACTAATTTAGATATCTCCCATAAAATAATATATAAACTTGTGAGAATATTACCAACCGACCATTCTGGCGGTATCCTGATTAAGTCAAATTAAGTCCAACCAGCCATTAAGGCGGAACCAAAAATAAATTTACCAACCGACCAGTCTGGCGGTATCCGTGATTAGTCAGGTTTAAACCAGATTAAATTTAATTTACCAACCGACCAATATAGCGGTATCCCTTATTAAGTCAATATTTTAAATAGTTAATATATTATTTTTAAGGGAGATTAATCTAAATAGCAATAGTAGAAGAATTACCTTTCACCCTAACTGAGGAAATTATTTCAACATGGTGAATAGTAAAAACTGTAAAAAGTAAAAATTAATTTACTATTACAAAACGTAATTAAATTATTTACAAAACTAAAAATAAAAAAAAACAAAAAAAAAATAAAAATAAAAATTCTAGAGAGAGAAACTCTCTCTAGAGAGAGGAAATCAAGAGAGAGAAAGGTACACTTAAAAACTGAAAATTCGCGGCCTATTTATAGCAAAAATAATTTACTGTTCGGGCACTGTTCGCGCGTCGCGACGCCAAGGCGTTGCGCGTTGCGACGCTCATTTGTCGACGTGGCACAATGAGACGGCGACACGTAGCAAGGCGGCTGACTGTACAACTGACACGTGTCAAGGCGGCTAATTCTCAATTATTGTGATGACGTCATGCTGACGTCATGCTGACGCGGAGGCGACGTGGCGATGACGTGGCGTGGCGGCTGACTGTACAACTGACACGTGTCAATGCGGCACAATGGGATGGCGACACGTGGCGACACGTGTCAAATTCTGATTGGCTGAGGCTGACGTGGCATGTTGACTCAGTTGACTTGCTGACGTGTCTGATGACGTGGCATGACACGTGGCAATGTTGACTCGTTGACCGATGACATGGCTGATGATGAGGCGACACGTGTCATGTCAGAGTGTCGGCAGCATATGATGTTGACACGTGGCACGGCGTACGTTAGCAGATCGGATGTGATGGTGACACGTGGCACGGCGCATTTTAGCAAAGTCAAACTTTTCAAATTGTTGACCCGTTGACCATGGCGCATTTTAGCAGAACCGGCACACTCTGGACGTCGCGGCGCGCAGTGCTCCAGCGTCGCGACGCGCAGAAGACCAAAATAACCCTGTTGACGCTTTTTTGTCCGGTTTTGCCCCAAATTGCCTCCAGTGCTGTCCAAACTTTATTTATCTGCAAAATAACAATAAAACACATCAAAACGTTCATAAAACTCAAGAAACTATACAAAATATTAAGTTAAATGAGTGGGAAATAGTGATATAAATACCACTCATCACACCCCAAACCTAACATTTTGCTAGTCCTCGAGCAAAATACAAAATAAAATAACATAATAAAATTTAACTAAGCCACTTTCGTAGGATCACGGTTACATTTAGCATGTGCAACAAGCCTTTAAACCCCTAGGTGTCCCTAGTGGACTAGTGTAGTCTCGTGAGGGCTTACAGCAATGATACCCACAAACATTTTACAAAAGTAAAAAGGTATTAAAACTAATGCACACAAAAGCAAAAGACAAGCGAAAAGAGAATAAAGAAAGTTAGTGACTAATCAGGTGAAAAATTTACTCCAAGTTACTAGTTGTTTTGTTTCTTTCTAAATTACCGAATAAGTAAATTCTCCGATTGTTTTTACCATTCTCC
The DNA here is from genome assembly GCA_019454045.1 of Zanthoxylum bungeanum. NCBI lineage: Eukaryota > Viridiplantae > Streptophyta > Magnoliopsida > Sapindales > Rutaceae > Zanthoxylum > Zanthoxylum bungeanum. Next base: position 73,537 of record SKCR01014243.1, on the reverse strand, counting down.
ATATACACAGCCAACAAAATATTAATCATTTCATTTTTGCCCACAACAGTCATAAGTGCAGTTGATAAGAGAGTAATATTTTTGTCCTAAAGTTCTATCAGATTTCACACCTTTTTTTGTAGCAATGGAATAATTTTTCTGATTTTTCTGATTTTTTTTTTTTTTGATTTTTCTCTATTTTTTATTTATATACAATACCTTCCGTCTATGTAGCGAGCTTTGGGTCGGTGGCTCCCAAACCAGTTGGCTTTAGGGCACCAGGTGTTAAGACACCCCTACGAACTTAATTACTCAGACTTCAGATATATATTTATTTTGTAGCATCTTCGATCCATGTAGCGAGCTTTGGGGCCAATGACTCCCAAACCAGTTGGTTTAGGGCACTAGGTGTTTAAATACCCTTACAGACTTAATAACTCGGATCTCGGACGTTTATTTTTTTTTTTTTTTTTTTTTTTTTTTTTACTCCATCACTATTTAGAGATGCTTCCTCCAATTAAACTATAGCACGGAATATTACAAATTTTTCAATTTTAGCTCATGTCCGTATGTTTCCATGTAAGTTCATAATACCTGTCAACTGAACATATGAAGATCCAATTTAGTCAGTGTTAAGGAGAATTCACAAATTAAATAATTCAAAATGAAATAAACAAAAATTAACTTATTTCGAAATAGGTTTGAGACACGTCTCAGGAGTGGAAATTCCTTACTCGGCTATCTTTTACCAATTTCACCTTTTTAGTCAAAATAAAAACACACAAACACAAAATATTTTTGTATTTTTTGAAAATTTTTCAATTTTTTTGTATTTTTCGAAAAATTTTGAACTAACAATAAAAATAACATACTACTAAAAACAAGATATTAATCAACTAATTCCCTCCCCCAAACCTAAATGAGACATTGTCCCCAATGTCTTAAACAGTAAAAGGAGAGTTAGAAGGTAATACCTGGTCAGCTGAAATTTTACAGGAAAAATTACCGATAAAGATTTATGTCCAAATTACGATTCTTACCACGATTGTTATTTGACCATTAAAAATTTTGGCAGAATCACCTTTAAAAACTCAAAATTTCCCCAAAATTCACCCTAAAAAATTATCACCAATCAAATCCAACTTTGGTATTTTTCAGAAAAATTCGACAGAATCTCCCCTGAATTTTTGATTATCCAACACAACCTAAATCTATCAAATGCCACAACCAAACTCCAAATATCAAACTCAATTTCTTCGCCCCCAATTACTACGAATCAATTTCAACCATCCAACACTCGTAATTCAAAATTCACAACCAATTCACAATTCAATTTTCAATTTACCCAATTACCAAATCAATTTTTTTTTTTATCAAAAATTCTTACCGTCTGTTAAGGAGGTTTGAGAGTGTCGTTTTGGATGTCCGATTAAAGACAATCCCGTGAGCATTGCTTTTGAAGGGTCTCTTCCAACGGTAAAGTGGCAAAATGAGTTTTGTCTCATTCAGTGCTCGTTCCACCTTTTTAATCTTTGTTGCTCCAGTAGTACCTGAAAAGAAAGAAAGAAAATCAGGAGGTCTCGTATGGTGTTTGACTTGGAATGGAAGTTTCATTCTGTCAAATTTCTGGGTGATATCTTTGATTTGCACTCCCCAACACAGCGATGTTTTTCCTGAATGTTCTGGATCTTTATTAAGGTCAGACATTTGCTCCTCCATTTGCTCTGTTTCTTGCTCCACATTTTCTTCACAGATGTATTTTAAAATTTCTGTATTTAGTTCTTCATCTGTCATCTGTGAAATACATGTTTCAAAATTGTCAACCTGAGAATGAAAAGAAATGTTAGATTTTAGGTCTTCATCCTCTGATTTGACTGGATTGGATGGTTCAGGATGATCTTCTTCAAACATCGTTGCAAAGCATTCTCCAAGATCTTCGTTTTGAGGATACAGAATTCCTTAGTATTTTCTTTTGTCTTTTTATTTATTTATTTATTTTGTAAAACCACTTTCAACCAATCAAACAATCATTCTCTTCTCCCTATAATTAGATATTTGTAAATAAATAGATTCAACAATTAATAACAACAGTAGGAATTACGGCGCCAAAAACTTGACCGGCGTAAACACACACGTATAACGCAAGCGCACGTATCGTTCAAGTAGTATAATAATATCGATCCCACGAGGACTTAATTCCTACTGTTGTTATTAATTGTTGAATCTATTTATTTACAAATATCTAATTATAGGGAGAAGAGAATGATTGTTTGATTGGTTGAAAGTGGTTTTACAAAATAAATAAATAAATAAATAACAAGACAAAAGAAAATACTAAGGAAAATAACAAAAGACACAAAGATCTAGGGTTGTGATTTCTTTTAATATCATTTTAAAGATGAAGCGATTATTTTATGTTTGTGTAATAAATCAGTTTACTAACCTGGAACACTAAATTATGTAAAAGCCTCTTCCGATGGTCAATTACAAATACCCAGTATAACCCAATGGAACCATATCCTATGTCAACCACATTACCTGGATTCATTAAGTTTAAGTTCCAATATGGCTACCCCCCCCCGACAGTATATTCCTATCCTGTAAGGAAATCTATTAAAGGGTGGCGGTATCTTGATTAGTCAGGTTTAAAACAGATTAAAATTAAATTACCAACCGACCAATATAGCGGTATCCCTTATTAAGTCAATATTTTAATAGTTAATATATTATTTTTACGGGAGATTAATCTAAATAGCAATAGTAGAAGAATTACCTTTCACCCTAGCTGAGGAAATTATTTCAACATGGTGAATAGTAAAAACTGTAAAAAGTAAAAATTAAATTACTATTATTACAAAAACTTGACCGGCGTAAACACACCGTATAACGCAAGCTCACGTATCGTTCAAGTAGTATAATAATATCGATCCCACGAGGACTTAATTCCTACTGTTGTTATTAATTATTGAATCTATTTAATTACAAATATCTAATTATAGGGAGAAGAGAATGATTGTTTGATTGGTTGAAAGTGGTTTTACAAAATATATAAATAAATAAAAAGACAAAAGAAAATACTAAGGAAAATAACAAAAGATACAAAGATCTAGGTTTGTGATTTCTTTTATAATATCATTTTAAAGATGAAGCGATTATTTTATGTTTGTAATAAATCAGTTTACTAACCTGGAACACTATTATGTAAAAGCCTCTTCCGATGGTCAATTACAAATACCCAGTATAACACAATTGAACCATATTCCTATGTCAACCTCAGTATTCCTGGATTCATTAAGTTTAAGTTCCAATTATGGCTACCCCCGCCCGACAGGTATATTCCTATCCTGTAAGGAAATCTATTAAAGGGTTATCTATCCTCAAGGAAGATCGTGGGTTATTAAGTCTAAGGCTGAAACCTAAAATCCCTATGTCCTAGTTCATTTTAGATTTACCATATCAATCTTATTGGTGATCAGACAACAAGAAGCATTAAGCTTAAGACTTAATAAATAAACCTTTAAATTACTCAACTATAAAATAATCCCTTATAAACCGGTGATATTAAAAGTCATCACAACCCCTAATTAATTAACACATAACTAGGACTATAAAATAAAATACATAAAATAAAAATACGGAAAAGTAAAATAAAATAAAATAAATAAAATGCTAAGGTAAAAGAATTCTTTTACTACTACTAATTTAGATATCTCCCATAAAATAATATATAAACTTGTGAGAATATTACCAACCGACCATTCTGGCGGTATCCTGATTAAGTCAAATTAAGTCCAACCAGCCATTAAGGCGGAACCAAAAATAAATTTACCAACCGACCAGTCTGGCAGTATCCGTGATTAGTCAGGTTTAAACCAGATTAAATTTAATTTACCACCGACCAATATAGCGGTATCCCTTATTATCAATATTTTAAATAGTTAATATATTATTTTTAAGGGAGATTAATCTAAATAGCATAGTAGAAGAATTACCTTTCACCCTAACTGAGGAAATTATTTCAACATGGTGAATAGTAAAAACTGTAAAAAGTAAAAATTAATTACTATTACAAACGTAATTAAATTATTTACAAAACTAAAAATAAAAAAAACTAAAAAATAAAAATAAAAATTCTAGAGAGAGAAACTCTCTCTAGAGAGAGAAATCAAGAGAGAAAATGTACACTTAAAAACTGAAAATTCGCCGCCTATTATAGCAAAAATAATTTACTGTTCGGGCACTGTTCGCGCGTCGCGACGCTCATTTGTCGACGTGCACAATGAGACGGCGACACGTAGCAAGCGGCTGACTGTACAACTGACACGTGTCAAGGCGGCTAATTCTCAATTATTGTGATGACGTCATGCTGATGTCATGCTGACACGGAGGCGACGTGGCGATGACGTGGTGTGGCGGCTGACTGTACAACTGACACGTGTCAAGCGGCACAATGGGATGGCGACACGTGGCGACACGTGTCAAATTCTGATTGGCTGAGGCTGACGTGGCATGTTTGACTCAGTTGACTTGCTGACGTGTCTGATGACGTGGCATGACACGTGGCAATGTTGACTCGTTGACCGATGAATTGCTGATGATGAGGCGACACGTGTCGTTTCAGAGTGTCGGCAGCATTGATGTTGACACGTGGCACGGCGTACGTTAGCAGATCGGATGTGATGGTGACACGTGGCACGGCGCATTTTAGCAAAGTCAAACTTTTCAAATTGTTGACCCGTTGACCATGGCGCATTTAGCAGAACCGGCACACTCTGGGCGTCGCGGCGCGCAGTGCTCCAGCGTCGCGACGCGCAGAAGACCAAAATAACCCTGTTGACGCTTTTTTGTCCGGTTTTGCCCCAAATTGCCTCCAGTGGCTGTCCAAACTTTATTTATCTGCAAAATAACAATAAAGCACATCAAAACGTTCATAAAACTCAAGAAACTATACAAAATATTAAGTTAAATGAGTGGGAAATAGTGATATAAATACCCTCATCACACCCCCCAAACCTAACATTTTGCTAGTCCTCGAGCAAAATACAAAATAAAATAACATAATAAAATTTAACTAAGCCACTTTCGTAGGGATCACGGTTACATTTAGCATATGCAACAAGCCTTTAAACCCCTAGGTGTCCCTAGTGGACGAGTGTAGTCTCGTGAGGGCTTACAGCAATGATACCCACAAACATTTTACAAAAGTAAAAAGGTATTAAAACTAATGCACACAAAAGCAAAAGACAAGCGAAAAGAGAATAAAGAAAGTTAGTGACTAATCGGTGAAAAATCTACTCCAAGTTACTAGTTGTTTTGTTTCTTTCTAATTACCGAATAAGTAAATTCTCCGATTGTTTTTACCATTCTCCATATACACAGCCAACAAAATATTAATCATTTCATTTTTGCCACAACAGTCATAGTGCAGTTGATAAGAGAGTAATATTTTGTCCTAAAGTTCTATCAGATTTCACACCTTTTTTTGTAGCAATGGAATAATTTTTCTGATTTTTCTGATTTTTTTTTTTTTTTTTTGATTTTCTCTATTTTTTATTTATATACAATACCTTCCGTCTATGTAGCGAGCTTTGGGTCGGTGGCTCCCAAACCAGTTGGCTTTAGGGCACCAGGTGTTAAGACACCCCTACGAACTTAATTACTCAGACTTCAGATATATATTTATTTTTGTAGCATCTTCGATCCATGTAGCGAGCTTGGGCCAATGACTCCCCAAACCAGTTGGTTTTAGGGCACTAGGTGTTAAAATACCCTTACAGACTTAATAACTCGGATCTCGGACTTTTTTTTTTTTTTTTTTTTTTTTTTTTTTTTTTTTTTAACTCCATCACTATTTAGAGATGCTTCCTCCAATTAAACTATAGCACGGATATTACAAATTTTTCAATTTTAGCTCATGTCCGTATGTTTCCATGTAAGTTCATAATACCTGTCAACTGAACATATGAGATCCAATTTTCAGTGTTAAGGAGAATTCACAAATTAAATAATTCAAAATGAAATAAACAAAAATTAACTTATTTCGAAATAGGTTTGAGACACGTCTCAGGAGTGGAAATTCCTTACTCGGCTATCTTTTACCATTTCACCCTTTTTAGTCAAAATAAAACACACAAACACAAAATATTTTTGTATTTTTTGAAAAATTTTCAATTTTTTTTGTATTTTTCGAAAAATTTTGAACTAACAATAAAAATAACATACTACTAAAAACAAGATATTAATCAACTAATTCCCTCCCCCCAACCTAAATGAGACATTGTCCCCAATGTCTTAAACAGTAAAAGGAGAGTTAGAAGGTATACCTGGTCAGCTGAAATTTTACAGGAAAAATTACCGATAAAGATTTATGTCCAAATTACGATTCTTACCACGACGATTGTTATTTGACCATTAAAAATTTTGGCAGAATCACCTTTAAAAACTCAAAATTTCCCCCCAAAATTCACCCTAAAAATTATCACCAATCAAATCCCAACTTTGGTATTTTTCAGAAAAATTCGACAGAATCTCCCCTGAATTTTTGATTATCCAACACAACCTAAATCTATCAAATGCCACAACCAAACTCCAAATATCAAACTCAATTTCTTCGCCCCCAATTACTACGAATCAATTTCAACCATCCAACACTTCGTAATTCAAAATTCACAACCAATTCACAATTCAATTTTTCAATTTACCCAATTACCAAATCAAATTTTTTTTTTATCAAATCATTACCGTCTGTTAAGGAGGTTTGAGTGTCGTTTTGGATGTCCGATTAAAGACAATCCCGTGAGCATTGCTTTTGAAGGGTCTCTTCCAACGGTAAAGTGGCAAAATGAGTTTTGTCTCATTCAGTGCTCGTTCCACCTTTTTAATCTTTGTTGCTCCAGTAGTACCTGAAAAGAAAGAAAGAAAATCAGGAGGTCTCGTATGGTGTTTGACTTGGAATGGAAGTTTCATTCTGTCAAACTTCTGGGTGATATCTTTGATTTGCACTCCCCAACACAGCGATGTTTTTCCTGAATGTTCTGGATCTTTATTAAGGTCAGACATTTGCTCCTCCATTTGCTCTGTTTCTTGCCTCCACATTTTCTTCACTTCACAGATGTATTTTAAAATTCTGTATTTAGTTCTTCATCTGTCATCTGTGAAATACATGTTTCAAAATGTCAACCTGAGAATGAAAAGAAATGTTAGATTTTAGGTCTTCATCCTCTGATTTGACTGGATTGGATGGTTCAGGATGATCTTCTTCAAACATCGTTGCAAAGCATTCTCCAAGATCTTCGTTTTGAGGATACAGAATTCCTTAGTATTTTCTTTTGTCTTTTTATTTATTTATTTATTTTGTAAACCACTTTCAACCAATCAAACAATCATTCTCTTCTCCCTATAATTAGATATTTGTAAATAAATAGATTCAACAATTAATAACAACAGTAGGAATTACGGCGCCAAAAACTTGACCGGCGTAAACACACACGTATAACGCAAGCGCACGTATCGTTCAAGTAGTATAATAATATCGATCCCACGAGGACTTAATTCCTACTGTTGTTATTAATTGTTGAATCTATTTATTTACAAATATCTAATTATAGGGAGAAGAGAATGATTGTTTGATTGGTTGAAAGTGGTTTTACAAAATAAATAATAAATAAATAAAAAGACAAAAGAAAATACTAAGGAAAATAACAAAAGACACAAAGATCTAGGTTGTGATTTCTTTTAATATCATTTTAAAGATGAAGCGATTATTTTATGTTTGTGTAATAAATCAGTTTACTAACCTGGAACACTAAATTATGTAAAAGCCTCTTCCGATGGTCAATTACAAATACCCAGTATAACCCAATTGAACCATATTCCTATGTCAACCACATTACCTGGATTCATTAAGTTTAAGTTCCAATTATGGCTACCCCCGCCCGACAGGTATATTCCTATCCTGTAAGGAAATCTATTAAAGGGTGGCGGTATCCTTGATTAGTCAGGTTTAAAACAGATTAAAATTAAATTACCAACCGACCAATATAGCGGTATCCCTTATTAAGTCAATATTTTAAATAGTTAATATATTATTTTTACGGGAGATTAATCTAAATAGCAATAGTAGAAGAATTACCTTTCACCCTAGCTGAGGAAATTATTTCAACATGGTGAATAGTAAAAACTGTAAAAAGTAAAAATTAAATTACTATTATTACAAAAACTTGACCGGCGTAAACACACACGTATAACGCAAGCGCACGTATCGTTCAAGTAGTATAATAATATCGATCCCACGAGGACTTAATTCCTACTGTTGTTATTAATTATTGAATCTATTTAATTACAAATATCTAATTATAGGGAGAAGAGAATGATTGTTTGATTGGTTGAAAGTGGTTTTTACAATAAATAAATAAATAAAAAGACAAAAGAAAATACTAAGGAAAATAACAAAAGATACAAAGATCTAGGGTTGTGATTTCTTTTAATATCATTTTAAAGATGAAGCGATTATTTTATGTTTGTGTAATAAATCAGTTTACTAACCTGGAACACTAAATTATGTAAAAGCCTCTTCCGATGGTCAATTACAAATACCCAGTATAACACAATTGAACCATATTCCTATGTCAACCTCATTACCTGATTCCTTAAGTTTAAGTTCCATTATACCTACTACCCCCGCCCGACAGGTATATTCCTATCCTGTAAGGAAATCTATAAAGGGTTATCTATCCTCAAGGAAGATCGTGGGTTATTAAGTCTAAGGCTGAAACCTAAAATCCCTATGTCTAGTTCATTTTAGATTTACCATATCAATCTTATTGGTGATCAGACAACAAGAAGCATTAAGCTTAAGACTTAATAAATAAACCTTTAAATTACTCAACTATAAAATAATCCCTTATAAACCGGTGATATTAAAAGTCATCACAACCCCTAATTAATTAACACATAACTAGGACTATAAAAATAAAATACATAAAATAAAAATACGGAAAAGTAAAAAAAATAAAATAAATAAAATGCTAAGGTAAAAGGAATTACTTTTACTACTACTAATTTAGATATCTCCCATAAAATAATATATAAACTTGTGAGAATATTACCAACCGACCATTCTGGCGGTATCCTGATTAAGTCAAATTAAGTCCAACCAGCCATTAAGGCGGAACCAAAAATAAATTTACCAACCGACCAGTCTGGCGGTATCCGTGATTAGACAGGTTTAAACCAGATGAAATTTATTTACCAACCGACCAATATAGCGGTATCCCTTATTAAGTCAATATTTAAATAGTTAATATATTATTTTTAAGGGAGATTAATCTAAATAGCAATAGTAGAAGAATTACCTTTCACCCTAACTGAGGAAATTATTTCAACATGGTGAATAGTAAAAACTGTAAAAAGTAAAATTAATTACTATTACAAAACGTAATTAAATTATTTACAAAACTAAAAATAAAAAAAACTAAAAATAAAAATAAAAATCTAGAGAGAGAAACTCTCTCTAGAGAGAGAAATCAAGAGAGAGAAAGGTACACTTAAAAACTGAAAATTCGCGGCCTATTTATAGCAAAAATAATTTACTGTTCGGGCACTGTTCGCGCGTCGCGACGCCAAGGCGTTGCGCGTCGCGACGCTCATTTGTCGACGTGGCACAATGAGACGGCGACACGTAGCAAGGCGGCTGACTGTACAACTGACACTGACACGTGTCAAGGCGGCTAATTCTGAATTATTGTGATGACGTCATGCTGACGTCATGCTGACGCGGAGGCGACGTGGCGATGACGTGGCGTGGCGGCTGACTGTACAACTGACACGTGTCAAGGCGGCACAATGGGATGGCGACACATGGCGACACGTGTCAAATTCTGATTGGCTGAGGCTGACGTGGCATGTTGACTCAGTTGACTTGCTGACGTGTCTGATGACGTGGCATGACACGTGGTAATGTTGACTCGTTGACCGATGACATGGCTGATGATGAGGCGACACGTGTCATGTCAGAGTGTCGGCAGCATATGATGTTGACACGTGGCACGGCGTACGTTAGCAGATCGGATGTGATGGTGACACGTGGCACGGCGCATTTTAGCAAAGTCAAACTTTTCAAATTGTTGACCCTTGACCATGGCGCATTTTAGCAGAACCGGCACACTCTGGGCGTCGCGGCGCGCAGTGCTCCAGCGTCGCGACGCGCAGAAGACCAAAATAACCCTGTTGACGCTTTTTTTGTCCGGTTTTGCCCCAAATTGCCTCCTGTGCTGTCCAAACTTTATTTATCTGCAAAATAACAATAAAACACATCAAAACGTTCATAAAACTCAAGAAACTATACAAAATATTAAGTTAAATGAGTGGGAAATAGTGATATAAATACCACTCATCAGTATTTAAATTAATCAAGTATTAAATGTAAATACACAATAATTAAGTAAACGACTATCTAGTGTCTTTAGCATGTATCTTGCGTTTAACCATTAAACGACTTTATAAATAATCAATATTATTTATTTACGTTGCTCTAGTGCTCAACGAGTATGTTTCATTATTGAGACTCTCTAGGTTCAGTATATCCGTCACGAAATCAAATTTCATGTCCATAATCTATCCACCCGTAGATTATGACGATCACGATAATCTCTCGCTAAACCTACAGGTCGAGGTCATCGCAAATGTATAATTCCTCCGTCACAGGTATCCGGATAAATCCCAGAGATATAGATGTAAACGTCAAATCTCTATCGGGACTATCCATCGACTATTCTATTAGCAATCTCAAAAAGAATGTTTAGAACTAGCTTCTAAACTTACCACGGGCCCATGGTTTTATCTGATTGCTAATCATATGGACTACCTATGCTCTGGTACACAGAACTGACGGATCCTATCTTGATACACATAGGAACACCCGGAGTCTATCTACACACAACGAACAGGCGGAGGTCTGATCTAAATAGATCGGTGACGTGACTGCCGTCTAAGGTGTAGAAGATGTCTCATGTGCCCACAATGGCATCTCAAGTCTAAGAATCACAAGTGCTACTCAACCCAAGAAGATTCTTATTGACGCTGGTGTACCATCCATTAAGAATCTTCGGTGAGTCGTTCAGTGTTTATCCGCTATAAACACCTACACGTCTATACTAGTCTCCAAGACTAATGGTTCATTGAGAAACCATTGGAATCATATATCCAGTATACGACATGTACCTGCCTCAACGGGTTTACTATACTGACCAAGTAGTGTAAACCTTGACCAGGAACTTTCTGAGAATGACAACGTCATGATACTACTCAATGTCCGTTGCGACGCTTTTGCAACTGTACCATGACTAATCATTCTAAGGTCATTACGTCTTTACCATATAAAAGATTAGATTATATTATAGAAACTGCATATATTATTACTAATAATAATGTTTTACAGAAGTATTTAACAAATACAACCGGGAATTGGCGCTCTGAGCACCAACCCCTACAACAAGTGCAATACTAGCCTATTCCGCATTATCGATGTCCAGTCTCGATAATACTACGGCTTGGGATATTTAATGATTAATCCTTCGTGGACTGATACTGTCTCATATCATCTCAATCCAGGAACTAATCATATGGACCCTTCTTCATTTATATATATCTATGGTGATCTAATCACAAATGATGGAGTGCAATTTCCTTGTCACATAGTTAATTTGCTACAACAACACAATGATCTGTGCAAATAGTGACGCTATGGGTCATTTTTTCCAACATAGATGTCCATCCTGGTTTACTTATGTTACGATACGTGATATGGTTGGAAACGAAGAAAAAGTCTCTAAAAAGAAAAGGAAAAATAGACCGCCTATAATCGATAAGCGTGAAGCTACCCATGGGCGAGTATTAGGACCACCATGAGGAGAAATGCTACCATAAAGGGTAGGTGTGTCAAAAAAAGAGAAAAAGAAAAGAAAAAAAAGTTCAAAATGAAAAGAAAGAAAAAAAATAGACAAAAGAAAAAAGAAGAAAACCATATCATGTTAAGTACGAGGAAGTAATCACTGAGTATGATCAAGACATCCAAGTTGGTTAGACCCACTGATCCAATTCACCGAGATAAAATCATCGAGTTGACTTACTCAAGGATTAAGCTACGAAAGAGCATTTGCACACACACACACTTTGAGTCTGGCTTAGATCATTTATTCAAAGACTTAGATTTGAGTTGCATCGAGTGTTTTGAAGGTTCTCTGGTTTCAATACTGGGCATTCTTTGAGGACGAAAATATGTTTAACTATCAAGATTATCTCGTGAGAGGCAATACAGAATGTTGATATGCAACATCACATCAGGAGATCTACTTTGACCCAGTACAAGCAACAAAGAGCAGAAAGCTAAACCAAGACTGGGGGCGACCAGTCTACCACCTCACAAATGAGGGACATAACGGGAACTTGAGCTATGAGACAAAAGAAAACTAAACAAGCACCAGAAGGGAATTGATAGAAAGAAACTGTAAACAGACCCAGGGGACGACCAAAGACAGTTATAGACGAAGGACACCAAGGAGCACAAGGAAGACCTAACCCATCGGAATAGGAAACAAATACATGCATACATGCATACACGTCACATGCACGCAATTTTTGTTTTTTTTTGTTCGCAGGTTTTGAAGAAAAGGAAAAATCAACAAAGACAATCAAACAGATCGAGAACAAAGCCCAGGGAATAAAGCCCATAATCAACACAGTTCGGGAACAAAGCAGTTGGATATTCTAAGCATCTCAAGATCAATAAAACAAGCATGAACATGTGTGAATACATTCGAGGAAGTCGCGGAATACTTACATCGATCGGTTGAGCGACACGGAGGCAACAAAAACTCAAACTTTCTGCCTTGGGACTGCTCGACAGTGAGCTGAATTCCCTCACTGGTTTCGGCCTTCATCAACAAGAAACTAAGCTCCAAGCTTCTTCATTTGATTCCCGGCTCATGGGTGGACTTCCCTATCACCTTCGCATGATCTTGGAGTGTGCTAGCACTCTCGATTTTGCAACAAAATCACACTTCATTCCCTTTTCTTTTCGGTTCTGCCCAGCAGAAATAAAACCAGAAAATGCCCAAGAGGGGCGTGAGAGAGATGAAGAATTAGAGAGTGAGGGATGTGTAAATATGTTATCTATATTTGATTTCCAAAAAAACCAATAATAACATATACCAAAATTTGTTAAATGGCTTTCAAAAGTCAACAAATATTTGGTGGGAAAAATGCATTAAATGCATTCAACAACCCACATCCATCAATCCATCTTATCAAGTGACAAGTTGTCACATCACTCAAAGTGACTAATGATTTGACGCTTGATGCGACTTGCGATTTGACTTGCATGCCACACTCGAATTCGAAATGCAAATGCGCTCATAAATAATCCCGGGCTCGGGTTCGCTAATTCCAAATTAATGAATTTTCGTTGCGTCGTAATTAAATGATTACGCCTAGCGAAATCACTATTCACATCGCTAACGAATTAATTCTAAATTAATTCGTTCGCCCGAATTAAAATCTAATTTTAATTCCACGTCGAAATCCAATCTCGTTTAATATATCGAATATATTAATTTTCCGATTAATTTGAAATTAATCGTTATCTCTCTTTAAATGATATTTTATCCCAGATAAAATATCTCTGCAATTAATCCCAGATTAATTTTCTCTATCATCTAATTAATCCCAGATTAATTAAAAGTGCGAGTCATACGTCATCGATGAATCTTTGGGAAGCGACCTATGAGATCCCCGGATATGTTGGCAGTAAATTCGGTCGTCGGACTATCCGAACACGTAAGTACCTCGTACTACGTTTATACCGATTTACAAGACAAGGTTGGCTTCTAGCAAAGCACCATGCCTACCCAATTCTCCGTAAATATCCTTACAGGAATAAAGGATCTATATCAGGCGTAGTATACGTAGTATTGCGTATTTCTGTCCAGTATCGGATGAACACATGCGAGGCCTGGGGCTGGTACAGTGTCTGCCCCGTACGAAACATATATTGAATTACGAGCAACTAGTCTCTTTAATATCGGATAATCATGACCAAGTCATATTATCCCGACGGTTGCAACCTTATTTAGAGAACCAGTTCTGTATCCCTGCGCGATCATCATCTCCATATGACTGGAGTGACACTTCCGTCTTGACATCACACCCAACAAACTACGATTCTCATTATACCCAGCATTGGCATACATAGAACCTGTTAAAGCGTTGGACGACCGCAACCAAAGTATATTAATTGTCGCAAGTATTAGCGGTGCAAGTCTCAGGTTAAGACCAAATACACCTACCCTGATTTCGGACTTCCATAGACACATAGTCATACTACCAATGGAATTCTGAGGGGGTCTATCCAGAGCGAAGCTGTTTCCCGTACCATCGGTGAAAAACAACCTCCTATTACACTTACATGAGTATCATATACCCAAATATATGAGAACTATGCCGTTGTGCCCTCACAACGTGCACAAGTGTAATACTAGTCTTTTACGTATTCATCGGTGTCCAATCTCGATAATACTCTGACTAGGGATATTTAATGATTTATCCTTCGTGGACTGATACTGTCTCATATCATTCTCAATCCAGGAACAAATCACAGGGACCTCTTATCATTTATATATCTAGGTGATCTAATCACAAATGATAAGAGTGAAATCTCTTTTGTCACATAGTTAATTTGTACAACAACACCATTATCTGTACAAAATAGTGACGTTATGGGTCATAATTGTCCAACAATCTCCCACTTGGCCTATAGCCAGTCACTCGAGTGTCTTACACCCGAACTATGTACGGTTGGCTCAAATTGCTGAGGAAAGACTTTCGTCAGCGGATTTGCATGATTATCTTCTTATGCTATTTATATGATCATCACATCGCCACGATGTATGATCCGAACAAATCAGATGAATAGTCGAAGTATGTATCTGGATCGTTGATGAGACCATTAATTCTTTAGCCTGTGATGAAGCCTCGCTCAGCTGCTAACAGAATTATATCTAATCTAATTAGATTTGTTATCGATCCAAATGGCTTCTATGGCCGCCTCAGCTGCAGTAATAACCCGTATTTTTTGTTTATACGGTAACAGTATCTTGCTTGGAAGATTTCCAGCTCACTGTACCGTTATTCAACTTTATAGTACCGTTTGTGACTTATAGTCATTTTATCGGTTTTAGGAAACTTGCTACAGTGATCCCAGTCACTTCAAGTTCTCCTTCTCCACAGATTAAGACAACATCCTTAGTTCTCTAAGAAACTAACGGATGTTCTTAACATCAATCCAGTGACTATCACTCGGATTGGCCTGTTTGTGAATCTATATGCTCAAAGCGTATGAGACACCAGGTCACGTATATTTTTCAATGTACAATTCCACGGAGAGTTTTCGAAAGCCAAGCTTTCGCCGATTATTATTTTGGGAATATCATTTCCAAGAAATGACATATTATCATTATTTTATAGGACAACCACTGTCAGTGCGCTCCCACTAACCCTCTTACATACACAAGAATCATTTCATTTTGAATTAAATCATAATCTATTATGATTACATCAAAACGATAATTCCAAGAACCTAATGCTTGCTCCAATCCAAACATGGATTGAATAACCCGCAAACCTTGTTTGCTAGTTATTTTATGACAAAACCGTCCAGATATTGTAAACATCCTCTAAAAGGTTTCCTTTTCAGGAAAGCGATTTTCCCGTTAAGCTGACATATTTCATACATGAAACATGCAGCATTAGCAAGCATTATCCAAATGGATTTACCATGGCAACATTTAAAAGGTTGAATCGTAATCAACACAATGTTGATAACGATACCTTTCCGCTAAAAGCCTAGCTTTATACGTTGGTATGTTGCCTTCCATGTATGTCTTCCTTGAAGACTTATAAAGTACCTGTAGGCACAATGCCTTGCGGTACATCAACTAGTATCCAAACTTGTTGATATACATGGAATCCATTTCGGATACATGGAACTTTGCCATGATAAAGGAGTCGATACCTTGTATCACTTCCTCCTACGTAGTCAGTTGGTATACCTCAACAAGATAGACATCTTTACGGGGTGAGATCAGAAACCCATACCCCAGGTTATTTTCTGACTCTCTCCGACTTACGCGGTTCTTGTGTATTCGAAGATTATGGTATATTTTCATCCTTGATGACCTACTTATGTTCCATTTGGAATCGGTGCCTGGAATAGTATTACTTTGATTTTCATCGAGTTTTACTATCCTCCCACTTACCACTGCATATCGGTATTCCTCTTAGGAAAACCACATGGCGAGCAACAATCTAATTGTTCTCTAGTGAGTTTAAGTACTATACTTATGTATCCCTAGGATAACCTACAAGTGGCACTTATCCAATTTGGGTGTTAGTTTGGTATCATCCAAACATATGCCTAGCATTCCCAAATTATCAGGAATGTGAAACCTAGTTTCTTTCCCGTTCATATCTAATATGAAATCTGTCAAACAGATTTTATGGAAACTTATTCAAAATAAGTTCTGCAGTGTTAAAGTTTATCTGTTGAAGGAAATGGTAGCTCAGAGCGACTCATGATTAACCTTATCATGTCCAAAAAAATTCGGTTACTCGGTTCGGACACACCGTCAAGATGACACGTTCCGGGAGGAGTCCTCATTGAAAGAATACTATACTCTTTCAAGTATTTTAGAAACTTATTGCTTAAGTATTTTCATTACGGTCTCACCGTGACGGTTTAATACTTTAGCTAATTTGTTTGTTTATTTCGTGTCGAAACTGTAAAAGTTTCCGATTTGTGTTCTTCAAAAGAAATACATAACCATTACGGGATGCAACATCCGTAAGGGTCACAAAATATTCATATCCACCTCTAGCCTAGCTAGACATGGGCCCATTTGCTTCACTATGAACTAGGGCTAATAGATCGGTGGCTTTTAACACTTTTACCAAGTAAATATGTTTTAGGCACTTTGCCTAATAAACTAGATTCGTAGACTTTATTTGATTAGGATCAAATCAGTCCTAGTACCCACTCTTCAAAAATGTGGATATACGAGTCTTGTTTAATTTTGTCCCAGACAACAATGCCACAATTAGTTTCATCTGATCAAATCAGTTTGAGCTATTTATTTGTCATGTTATATATTTGAGATTTATTTATATTCAATATATGAATTTTTTTATTCACATCTAATGTGTTTATCTCAATATCATCTTTATATAATAAAACAATTTAGTGTTCTAGAATATAAAGGTTCACCCGCAGCGGGTCAAACACTGATATAGAGATAATGTATCTAGTCAAACTAGTTACATTATCACATCTCCCTAATTTAAGTACACACCCGAAGGGTAGTTCCTAAATTTAGGTATCTACGATTAAAACAGCGACTTTCGTCCCGTTTCTAATTCGCAGATGAATCTCGTCTGAAGTCAGTATCCTGTTCAAAATAGATTTTGAACATCAATATATATATATATATATATATATATATATATATATATATATATATATCACACTAAGTATCTAAAATCCAATTTTAATACTAGTAGTGAATATATTTATGACAAACATATTTGAAGTCAGAGCCTTGCTCGTCTTCAATTCCTTCATGTCTGCTTTGTCCAAACGGCAGTCACGCTTCCGCGATCCCGTTTGCCACAATTAAGCAGACATTTTGGGATATGTCCTTTATCTTCCTAGAAGATTATAATGATTTTACCTTTGCCCTTTTTCACATTCCAGTAGCCTTTGGCCTAGCCTTGGGTTTCTAGAATATCGAAGTAAGGTACGCCTTGCGCTACTTGCCTAATTGCAAATTTTGACTTTGTCTCCTTGAGAATAGTCATTAATTCTTCAAGAATTATTTATTGCAATTTAGTACTTCTTAAATCTAATGATATATTCTTTGAAGATCCTTCAATTTCATTATCATACTTAAAGAATCTAATTCTTAGTTCTAATTCAGAAATTAAGGAGTCTACTGCGACAAGCTAAATGGATTAACCACATAAGTTATCATTACATAAATCTTCCAAAGATTATGCTCTACTATTTGCTTAACTCTGGGCTTTAGGCTTAATACATTATTTTATCAAATAAAATAACTTATTAATTTCCAGGACCATTTGAAATTATTCCCAATTTGAAAATTAAACCATTTAAACACATTTTCCCTAGGATTATGTTTTAAATGCCAATCTTTCAATTTTATCTTGATTTTAATAGTCCAACTATTTAATCAACGATTTCAGTACTATTTATTATAATGATTACAATAGTCCAACTATTTAATCAACTATAATTTAATAGATTAAAATCAATTATATTGATTACTATAATCCAATTATAAAATCAACTATAAATGAATAGTTTGAATATAGTCCAACTATTTATTAAAAACAACAATTTAAATATTAGTCCAACTAACATTTAATTTATTTAACGAATGATATTTGTTTGAGCGCGTATGGCAAGTAATTAAACGAATATTGCAAATTCAATTCTTGCCTCCCACTATTTTTCAGCGAGCCTCTAACCCTCTGTCGAGTACTCGGGAAACCGTGTTTCCTAGTGGGCTAGGATCCCGTTAAATATCACACAATCTTGACTTTGGCCAACAAATTGTATGATAATTAATTAGGTAGATCTTTAAGATCGATTGGATCCAATCCAATTCCTAGATCCGGTAGGGGGACATCCAAGTCCGAAACATATATCTTATATATGCCAATACATCCAATGTATTACCTAACCTTTTTCCTCTGAATCAACTAAGCCTTGGCTTTGGCATAACAAACTTAGTGATCCTAGTTGTAGGCATTGCATTTTTCGCATGTGAAACCCGATGATGAGTCTCAGTTGGAGGCACTACCTTTTTAGCTAAGGATATTGCGGGAAACGGAGGTCGGAAGGGGAAATTCAGAATAAGTACGTCATCTAGTTCATTTTACAAGTTCATTGTCTTCGTTAGTGCTGCGTTCATTACTTCATTCGAACGTCAGGCAGATTGCGGACGTTCGTGCCGCGTTCGAATTGGCGTTCGAACGGAGTCGGTATTTCTGGTTTTGCTGCTAGCCTCGCACCCCAGCCCAATTAGTCCCCCAAAGCCCATAAAACACATCCCAATTTAATTAAATTAAACATTAAATATTAAATAAAATATTTAAACCATTTACCAATTAAATAAAACATAAAATATAATCATACCTAATAAAGATAAATCAAATATATTAACTTCCTAACTAAACAAATCATATACTAAACTAAAAAGATGTCATGCCTAATTAAAATCAATCATAACCAATTAAATATTTTGTATTCCTAATCTAGCCAAGACATGTCCCCCAATCAAATCCATTGCTTTCCTTGTCTAATACTAAATCATATCCTAATTGAATGCCAAAATCCCTTCCTTGTGAGACAAGGTGAAACCCTAACCCTTCTCTATATAAACAACCCCTAACTTAGCCACCCCTCGGCTCGAAATCTCTCTAGCTCATACACTACTCACACGCAAGTCACAGTAAGAAACCTTAAGACATCACACGCCAATCACAAGAAAGATAGTAAATCATTCCCTTCATCCTTACCCCCACACCACCGAAAATACAGTAGCTATTCATACCCCTAATCACCACCAAAAATCAGCCCCATAAACCTCCACACATCACCGAAAATCACACCAAACACAGTAGCCCAAAATCCCTTAAAACAACAACATAAATCACACTTTTAATCCTTGAAATAACCACACAAAACCACACTAAAAGAACCACGAAAACTACCCGAAACAGTCCACTAAAACAGTAAGCAGAAATATAGAGGAAACGGCAGCGAAACCACAAGGAACAGCAGCAAAACGGAGTCAAAACAGTAGCGTGAGCGGCCGAACAGCGAAGGAAAAGACAAAACAGTGAACCAGAAAAGTTACGGAGCTTTACCCCTTCTGATCTTCGTGAAACGCGAGTCCGAGAGACGGCTTAAAAGGTTAGACCTGAGGGTACTTCCCACGCTCATCTTCATTTGATTTTTGTTATTTATTTTGACTGTGTTTTACCTATTTGTGGAATATTGTTTTTGTATGATGTGTGTTGTGGGTATTGGATGAATGGAAAAGTGTCGTCTCTTGTGGTATATAGGATGGAAACCCAGACATAAATTCCGTAGCCGAATCCGAATGGACGGTAGTGCGGTCTTTACTTGGGATACAACTCCACGTACCACTTGAGTAAATGGCACCTTCTTTTGTTTCATGTTGGATTGATTTATCTATGTTTTTCGTTACTTGAATTCTGCATGTTGCTTATTTATGTATGATACAATCGAGTGCATGGGCTTAGTAAGTGCGATGAAAGGTCCCTTAATTGGAGGGGTTAAAATCCTTTACCACGATGCTTTGCCGCGCCGGTTGATGTGTGTTCGGTTGAATGCAAGATACGTTCAATCGGGCATACTAGTTTGATATTATTGCTTTCAATTCTTTGTATGCATGATTCAATCGAGCGCATGGGCTTAGTAAGTGGAACGAAAGATCCCCTATGGGGGAAGGGTTAAAGCCCTTTACCACGATGCTTCGCCGCGCCGGTTGATGTGTGTTCGGTTGAATGCAAGACACGTTCAATCGGGCATACTAGTTTGATATTATTGCTTTCAATTCTTTGTATGCATGATTCAATCGAGCGCATGGGCTTAGTAAGTGGAACGAAAGATCCCCTATGGGGAAAGGTTAAAGCCCTTTACCACGATGCTTCGCCGCCCCGATTGATGTGTGTTCGGTTGAATGCAAGACACGTTCAATCGGGCATACTAGTTTGATATTATTGCTTTCAATTCTATGTATGCATGATTCAATCGAGCGCATGGGCTTAGTAAGTGGATTGAAAGATCCCCTACGGGGAGGGGTTAAAGCCCTCTACCACGATACTTTGCCGTGCCGATTGATGTGTGTTCGGTTGAATGCAAGATACGTTCAATCGGACATGCTGAGCTTGACATTGTTGTCTTTATTCTTTGTGTTACATGCATCAGGTCTGGTTCCGTTCGAACGCGTTCTCGAACGCTACACGAACGCGAACCTTCTGTTTACCGTTCGAACGCATTCTCGAACGCTACGTGAATGCATACGCACTTTCTCAATCTTATCATGCATCAGGTCTGGTTCCGTTCGAACGCGTTATCAAACGCCATACGAACGCGAACCTTCTGTTTACCGTTCGAACGCGTTTACGAACGCTACACGAACGCGAACATACTGAACTGAGACATATTCATCACATGCCATGTATAATTGTTTCTTAGGTGATTTTTTTTATGAAATCCCATATAGTCATTCTTATCTTTGTGCACATCATAATGAAAAGCATGTTTATTCCATTATTTGTGTCATTTGCCTTAGTCTTGATTTAACAAATTACGATTCATACACCTATGTCATGATGACTTTGGAGTATTATTTCTTGTGGTATATCGGATGGAAACCCAGACATAAATTCCGTAGCCGATTCCGAATGGACGGTAATATGGTCTGTACTTGGGATACAATTTCACGTATCACTTGGAAAAGTGCTCACATGTATGCTTGTACGGTTATTATGTATGCTTGTGTTTTTTTTCGTGAATGTGATATGCTGAATGAAGTTGTATGTTCGTTGTTACTTTGAGGTATTTCCAAGGATGCAATCTTAGATGTGAGATATATGTGAAATGTATGTATGAGTTTTATTTTATATATGTGAATTTAGAAGCATGATACTCTTGGAAATAAGTGTTATTTATGCCTGATTAAATTATTACATAAATCCTTTTATTACAAGTGACATAAGTAAGGGACCATTCCGAACCCAACGGTTTGAGGTCTTCCCTTGCGAGGGGTGAGTGCGGCCTTAAATCTCATTTTCCCGGTTCACACCGGGTGGCGACTCCATTACTCTCCGGTTTAGTCCCTCGTGGCTACTCCGTACTCCCAACTAGGCCGCGAGCCTAGGACAGCATGCGTTGCCCAGTTCCTGTGTTCCCACAGTCTGGCGACTCCACTGGGGATAGAGAATTGGCCCCGAAATATTGTCTTGTAATGTTTGGATTTATGTTTTAATTGACCGTGTCTATAGTGGATAAAGTGAGGGTTTAATCAAAGGCATTTTAAGGCTAGGTAATGGTTTGGTGTCTTCCTTCACTCACTACCTTTCTAGAAGGAAAAGCTGTGAAGGCACCTAGATAGCCATTTACTCGTAGCCTTTTGTGATGGACTAATTTGGAGGACTCGTTGTTTATTCCTGACACCAAGCGATAAGAGCCTAAGAGGCTTGGGTATTTAAGTGAGCCTCGCTCCACCTTCCCTCTGGGGAATCTACAACGGGAAATCCATTTGACAGTCCGTCACACACCATAGCTCATTAGCACGTACCTTAGTGTATAAAAAGGGGTGCGCTCACTTGGTTGCTCGAACCCTTGAGTGGGGAGACCTAGTTGTGGGCCATCCTTCGCCGGTGAGAGCCTTTGTCTATACTCTTGCTAACCCACCATAGACCGGGTTGGCTAAAGTAACAATTATTTCCTTGAGTATGTGCTTGTGGACCATCCTCATTTGGATGCAGTTGGACTATTGTCAGAAATGCGGACTTGCTGGGCCATTTAAACTGGGGCGAGTTCGTACCTTATGACTATTAGGCCCAAAGCTTCTGAAATGTTGATGGGCATTATGTAGAAATTATTATGTTATGTTTGCATTATCTTTCTTCCATGCTTGTGCTTGGGAACATCATCGTTTGGATCCATTTGGACCATTTATCATGGGATATGGGCTTGTTGGGCCATTTAAACTGGGACAAGAACGTATTTCATGACGATTGGGCCAAAGGCTTCTAAGTGTTGATGGGCCACTTTGTGCTTGTGTTCGGAACATTATCATTTGGATTTAGTTGGGCTCCTTGTCATAAGATGTGAACTCGTTGGACCATTTAAACTGGAATGGGTTCACTCCTATGACAATTAGCCCGAAAGATTCTAAAATGGTAACGGGCCGATTTATTTGAAAATTTTAAATTGATTTAATATCTATGTTACATGCATCTCATGCACCTCATGCATACATATATCATGTTAACACCGTCTATGTCTCAAAAAGACAACATAGATACCGTTTGGGTTAGAGAAGGGACAGGACTCACTAAAAGAACAAGTATGAGTGAATCCGATAATGAGGTGTCCCGTATGGATCAGTTAGAGAACGGTCTCGCCAAGGTCACTGAACAGTTGCAAGCTTTGACTACTGCTATGGCTGGTATAGTTGGGTCTCGTGCTGGGGTTAATTCTGGGGATGTGAGGCAAGAGGAATCTCCGAACAGATTGGGGGATGATACCCCCGCTTTTGATGATGATATGGCAGAGTATGCAGCGGGCAGAGTATCTGGGTCTCAGGCAGAGTTACAGAAACTTCGGGATCAGGTTGAGTCGGTTACCCGCAAGATGAGGGGTAAGAATGAAGATTTGCTCGATTATGACACACTGACTTTCGAGGAACAGTTGCCGGCACAGTTCAATATGCCAGATATGGCTAAGTTTAACGGGAATGGGGATCCGAGGGTGCATCTCCGACAATTTGTATCAGTCATGAGTTCAGTTGGCTTATCTCAGCGCCAAGTGCAGAAAATGTTTGGAATGTCGCTTGAAGGAGCTTATGTGGTATGGTACCACAGTTTGGAGAAGAAAGTGAAGGAAGATTGGAGGGAGTTGGCCGATGCTTTCCTAAAGCAGTATGTCACTGACTTAGAGATCGATCTGTCACTCCGTGATCTGGAGAATGTTAAGTAGAAAGCGGAGGAGAGTTTTAAGGAGTATGTGGACCGGTGGAGGGGTCAATTATTGAAGATGCAGACTAGGCCTTCAGAGAAGGATCAGATTAAGATGATTATCAAAGGCACCAAGCCCTCCATTTACAGCAAGTTGAGGAGGATGACCTCCATGATTGCAGACTTTCGGCAGTTGAGGGAAACTGTCATGGATATTGAGGAAGAGGAGGCTGAGAACAGAAAATTCTATGGTGAACAGGAGGCCCATTGGGGGAACATCGGGAGCAAAGCCTGTTTCTGCTGAGATTGCCGCTATCCGGAACCGACAGTTTTCCAACTTGGGAAGGCCCCTGTCCAAGGTGCTAGAGAAACTGAAGAGGCAATGGCTCTTAAAACCCTTAGAAACCAAACCATTACCCAATCCCTTACCATCACATTATAACCTAAGCCTTTACTGTCACTTTCACCAACAAAAGGGCCATGACACTGACAATTGTGCCCGACTCCGCCATGAAATCCAAGACCTGATAGACTCCAAGAAAATACCTGACCCAGAAACAGAACAGCCTAACACACACAGAAACCCCTTACCCAATTACCGTGCCGTACCACCACCAGCCTATATGATCAATTATGGCCTCCCAGAAGACCTTGTCCTAAAATCCTTTCACCCTCAAGCCTTTTGCCTAGGAATCTGGGATAGTGCTAGTGAAGATGAGATTGAGCAGGGGAAAAACTTTTGGCTTGATTTCTCTAGCAGTGACGAGGAAGAAGTAAGGGGAATGACACGCAGTGGTCGTTTTTACAATGATGTGGCGGAGAAAGGTAAGGAAGTTTTGACAGATGGTAGAGAAGTGGTTGAGAATGCAGAAAACACTGAGGGGGATATAGTGCTGAGGCAATTGAGGAAGACTAGAGCACAAGTGAGTATCTGGGAACTGTTATGTGCATCTCGGGAGCATAGGCAGGCTATTGTTGAGGCCTTGAGCAAGATTGTGGTATTGGAAGACGCCAACCCTGCAATGTTTGTTGGGTCAGTTCAGAAAGAAGCTTTGCAGATATCTTTTTCTGAGAATGAACTCCCGGCGGAAGGAAGAAATCATAACAGGCCTTTATTTATCAAGACCGAGGTGAGGGGCAAGAGAACTTCATGTGTAATGGTGGATGACGGTTCGTCCATCAATGTGTGCCCGTTGAAAATTCTGGCAAGATTGGGTATGAAAGCAACAGACTTGGACCCCTCCAGCATGACTATCAAGGCTTATGATGATAGTAAAAGGGGGGTTGAGGGTACTTTTATGGCTATGGTCAAGGTAGGGCCAATTGAAGATAAGGTTGAGTTCACAGTGCTAGACATCCCAGCCGCTTTTGCCTTATTGTTGGGAAGGCCTTGTTTTATAAACTTGGAGGCGTGCCTTCCACTTTGCATCAGATGATCAAGTTCCCGTATGAGGGAGAAGTCCTTACTATCCGGGCTGAGGTAGATAATGTCGTGGCTGCCTTGGAGATACAACCTTTCACAAGGTTTCAGGTGTCAGCTACTTTTGAGGAATGGGTGGATCCTAGGGTGGCTAGGATCATGGAGAAAATGAAGTTTGAGCCCGGTAAAGGTGTTGGTTTCTATAATATGTCCCAAGGAAAGATTAAGCATTTGAAATACAATAAATGAATATATATTTAACTTTGAAGTATGGCGGAATCATACTTACAATGCTTTGTTGATGAGAAAATCAAACCAAAATGGAAGCTCCAAGTGTTGATTGATTCGGCCAAGAGGAGAAGAAGGTGGAAAGCTCCAAGCTTTGTGAATTCCTTGCTCTATGATGGTTTCCCTATCACCCTTTTGATCCCTTGAAGGTGCTAGCCTTGCATGTGAGGAGATGTTCCAAACAACCACACTTCTTCAAGCTTTTTGGCAACCAAAATGAAGAAGATGAAGACCAAAAACTGCATGCAGTTTTCGGCAATGTGAGAGAGAGAAGAGAGATTTTTCTTGTTAATTTTTTATACAAAAATCAATTTATATTTATGCCATAATATTTATTAAATAATAATAAATCTATGACACAAACCATGCAAAGGCTTAGAGTGTCAAACACTCAAATTCCATGCATAACAATTGAGTGTATTATACACTATCACCATGCAATGCATTATCAATAAAATAATACATATAATGACATGTGTCATGTGGGCCCCACACGTTTCCAAATGAAAGTGGGCCCACGTGCACTCACGCGTTCGGGTTCGATATTTCCGAAATACTGAACTTGCGTCGCGATGTTAATTAAATCGAATTTAAATAAATAATCGCGACTAGCGAAATTATTATTTACGTCGCTAACGAATTAATTCTAAATTAACTCGTATGCCCGAATTAAAATCTAATTTTAATTTCGCGTCGAAATCGAATTTCAATTATTATATCGAATATAATAATTTTACTGATTAATTCCAAATTAATCGTTCTCTCTCTCTAAATAAGGCATTTTATCCGAGATAAAGTTTCTCCGCAATTAATCCAAGATTAATTAAGTTCGAATCAAATATCATAGGTGAATCTTCAGGAAGCGACCCAAGAGATCTCCGGATATGTTGGCAGTAAATACGGTCGTCGGATAATCCAAACACGCACGTACCTCGTACTACGTTCTTACCGATTCACAAGACAAGGTTGGCTTCTAGCAAAGCGCCATGCCTACCCAATTCTCCAGAAATATTCTTATAGGAATATAAGATCTATATCAAGCGTAGTATACCGTAGTGTTGCGTACATCAATCCAGTATCGGATGATCACATGCTAGGCCTAGGGCTGGAGATGTGTCTGCCCCGTACGAAACATATATCGGACATCAAGCAACTAGTCTCTTTAAATCGGACAATCCTGACCTAGTCATATTGTCCCGACGGTTGCAACCTTTTATAGAGTACTAGTTTTGTGTCCTGCGTGATCATCACCTCCATATGTCTGAAGCGATACTTCCATCTTGACATCACATCCAGTACACTACGATTCCGATAAACCCAGAAGAGGTGTACACAGAACCGGTTAAGGTCCCCAACCACCAAAACCAAAGTTTACCGATTGTCGCAAGTACTAGCGATTAAGTCTCAGGTTAAGACCATATACACCTACCCTGATGCGGCCTCCCATAGACACCTAGACATACTACCAATGGGATTCCGCGGGGTCTATCCAGAGCGAAGCTGTTTTCCGTACCATCGGTAAAACACAACCTCCTATCACACTTGCATAAGTATCCATACTTAAATATATGAGAACTATGCCGTTGTGCCCTCACAACGTGCACAAGCGCAATACTAGCCTATTCCGCATTATCGATGTCCAGTCTCGATAATACTACGGCTAGGGATATTTAATGATTAAACCTTTATGGATTGATACTGTCTCATATCATCTCAATCCAGTACTAATCATATGGACTTTCGCCATTTATATATCAAAGTAAATAATATTTACAAAATGGCAAAAGGCAATTTCATTATTACATAGTTAATTTTGTACAATAATACAATATCATTTACAAACAGTGACGCTATGGGACACAATGTCTAACAAAAGGTTCGAAATTGCCAGATTTCAGAGGACAAACCACTCGGAAAGGTTTGGGGTACAGATCTGATGAAGAAAAGCCAAAGGTCAAGAAAAAGGGCCTGAAACTGATGGAATGTTTTGTGAAAGCTTCAGGATATCAAGGGGAGCCTGAAGCTATGGAAGTTAATGGGATTGTGGTACCTGGATTTGAGATCTTCCAGGATTTGTTGGGTGAGAAACCGCTGATTAAAGAAACTGTGGAAGCAGAGAATTGGGAAGAAGAATTGATGAAGTTGGAGAGCCTGACTTTGGGAGAGGATGAAAAGCCTGAGAAGACCTGATTGCAGAGGAAGAAGTGTCTATAGATGATGGAGACATTTACCTTCCTGATTTGTTGAATGTACTTCCGCATTATCCAATAATAAAGACATTTCTTTTGCTTACTTGCCTGAGTCATTTCCATTTACTCTGCACGAATCAAGCATATTTGATATCAGTTCGGCCAGAACTACTGCATTTAACTTGGGCACACTTGAGAACCCCAAGGAAATTCTGATTGCAAGTGAAGTTACCTCTGAAGATAGGACAAAACTAGAAGCAGTGTTGGTCAGATATGCCAAAGTGTTTGCTTGGTCCTATGAGGACATGCATGGGGTAGACAGAGACATTGCCCAACACACAATCCCAACTTATCCGAATATGAGGCCAGTAAAACAGAAACTCTGACGGGTGAGACCAGAATGGGCTGAGAAAGTCAGAGAAGAGGTTTAGAAACAGATAGATGTGGGGTTCCTGGAAGTAGTAAAGTATCCTGATGGTTGGCTAATATAGTACCGGTGCCGAAGAAAGACGGGAAAGTCAGAATGTGTGTAGACTACAGAGATCTCAACAAGGCTTGTCCGAAGGATGATTTTCCTCTGCCGCATATAGATGTTTTGGTTGATAGTGCGGCTTTATCTGCTATGTATTCATTTGCAGATGGGTTTTCAGGTTACAATCAGGTTCTCATGGCTGAGGAAGATAAACATAAGACTGCATTTGTTACTGAGTGGGTACTTATTGTTACAAGGTAATGCCGTTTGGGCTTAAGAATGCAGGAGCTACTTATCAGCGGATGGCCACTACATTATTCCACGACTTGATGCACAAAGAGATTGAGGTGTATGTGGATGACATGATGGTGAAATCAGAGACAAGGGTTGGGCATATCGAAGCACTGGAAAGGTTACTTCAGAGGGTTGACAGATACAACCTGCGGCTAAATCCCAAGAAATGTGTGTTTGGGATGACATCAGGGAAATTGCTTGGTCATACAGTGGGGATGGGTGGAATAGAGGTAGACTCCGAAAAGATCAAGGCAATCACAGAAATGCCTGCACCGAAGACAGAGAAAGAAGTCAGAGCATTCTTGGGGAAGATTCAGTACATCAGTCGGTTCATTGCTAAGTTGACATCGGTATGTGAGCCTATCTTCAAACTGTTGAGAAAAGATCAGCCAGTGAGATGGAATGAACAGTGTCAGACAGCCTTCGGCAGAATGAGAGAGTACTTGGTAAAGCCACCTGTATTGAAACCTCTGAGACCGGCAGACCTTTGATATTGTATTTGCTATAGAATCAGAAGCACTGGGGGCTATGATGGTACAGGCAGATGAGACAGGGGTAGAACATGCAGTCTATTATCTGAGTAAGAAGATGCTCCCGTATGAGGCTCGATATCAGGAAGTTGAGAAGATCTGTCTTGCAGTGGTATGGGCTTCCAGAAAATTGCGACATTACTTCCAGTCATACAAGATCCAGGTAGTGGGCAAAAGAGAATCCTCTGAAGTATCTTCATTCAGTGCCTTCACTAGTGGGAAAATTGGGCAGATGGTTGGTATTGTTGACAGAGTTTGACATTGAGTATCTCACCTCCAAAGTGATCAAAGGGCGAGCAGTAGCAGAGTTTCTGGCAATGCAACCTGTTGAGGGGGATCAGTATAAGTTCGAATTTCCAGATGAAGAGATCCAAGCAATAACAGTTCAGAGATGGAAGATGTACTTTGACGGAGCGGTGAATAACAAGGGAGCCAGAATCGGGATCGTGATAGTAACCCCTGAGGGAGAGACTTTGCCTTTGGCCAAGAAGTTGACATTCAGAGTGACTAATAACATGGCCGAGTATGAAGCATGTGCTTTCGGTTTGACAGCATTGATAGCCTTGAAGGCCGGGAGTGTGGAAGTCTACGGAGATTCTATGTTAGTGGTCCAGCAGATGCGAGGAGAATGGGAATGAAAGAAGAACGGTTGAAACCTTACCTTTTTCACCTCAGAAAGTTGGCACAGGTTATCCCCGAGTGTAAGTTTCAGCACTTACCGAGAGAAGAGAATCAGATGGCAGATGCATTGGCTACACTTGCAGCGACTTGGGAAAATCCAAAAAAGTTAGTGATGAGACGTTGATACTGACAACAGCAAGCAAACCTGTTTATGAGATAGAAAGAATTCTGGAAGTTGAGGTCGACGACGGTAAACCTTGGTATTATGACATTCAGAGGTATCTGGAACATGGTGAACTCCCGGAGGGAGCAGGCAGAAAAGACAGAATAGCCATTCAGAAGTTAGCTTCCCAGTATGTGATTTTGAAAGGGGAACTGTACAAGAGGCAAGCAAACAGTATTCAGTTGAAGTATTTGAGAAAAGAAGAAGCTCAGCATGTAATGGAAGAAATACACGCCGGGATATGTGGTCCGCACATGAACAGGTTGAATCTGTCCCGCAAGATAGTGAGACAAGGTTTTTATTGGTCAACCATGGAAACAGATTGCGCGAAGATGGTGAAGCACTGTCATGACTGTCAAGCACATGGTAATTTGAATCACTTACCGCACACAGAGTTGCATGGGTTGTCAGAGCCGTGGCCTTTCTCAGCATGGGGAATCGATATGATTGGGGAAATTCGACCGAATGCATCAAATGGGCATCGCTTCATAGTAGTGGCGGTAGATTACTTCTCGAAGTGGGTGGAAGCCGAATCATTCCGCAATGTTACAGCAAAGCAGATGGCAAAGTTTATATAGCTCGGAACCTCATTTGGCGGTATGGTATGCCGCATCATGTAGTGACATACAACGGGGTTCAGTTTCAAGGAGAGACGAAGGAAATGTTACAGAGGTATGGGATAGGCACCACAAGTCATCATCATACCAGGCCGGCAGGTTGAGGCAAATGGAGAGGCAGCGAACAAGACCATAAAGACGATTCTAGCCAAGATGACAGAAAATTGCAGAGATTGGGCCAAGAAATTACCGTATGCTTTGTGGGGGTACAGAACATCAGTGAGAACAGCAACGGGGGACACACCTTACTCTTTGGTCTATGGAATGGAAGCAGTATTCCCGGTAGAATTGGAATACAGTCTATGAGGGTATTAACAGAGGCAGAATTGCCGGAACAGGATTGGGCCGCACAGAGGTTTGATCAGTTAGCACTATTGGATGAGAAGAGAATGAAGTCTTTGTATCACATGCAGCTATATCAGAAGAGACTAGCTTGGGGATTTGAACAAGAAAGTGCGTCCTACCAAGATCAGAAAGGGTGATTTGGTACTTAAGCAGTCGAGGCCGTCGACGACAGATCCGAGAGGAAAATTCAGACCAAATTGGGAAGGACCTTACATAGTGCAGAAGGTCAGGAAATGGTAATGGGAAAGAGGAAGGAAAGAAGCTATCAGACTTGGAAGGAACGAGTTCACCGAGCCGATCAACGTAGACAGATTGAAGCAATACTTTGCCTGAGGGGGAGAAGACCGAGCAGTTACCACGGGAATTAGCAGAGAAGACCTAACCCAACGGAATAAGAAAATCATTCATGCATACACGTAACATTGCATTCTCTTCGTGTTTGTTTCTGTTTTGTGTTCGCAGGTTCGAAGAAAGGAGAAAGCGGCAGAAATGAGCCAAGCAGCGTCACGCAATTTCAGTTTTTGGGATGATTCCCAAGGGGCAAGGCCCTATCAGCTTGGGGGCGAGGCCCATATCATGTCATCTCCGGGTATGGAGACATCATCAGTTCGAGGGCGAGGCCCTATAGTCAGCGGTGTTGGGTCGAGGTGCCCAGGGTCGAGGTGCCCCTGTTGTCAGTTGTAGTTCCGGGTCGAGGTGCCCAGGGTCGAGGTACCCACTACAATCATCAGTTCGAGGGCGAGGTCCCTATAGTCAGCGGTGTTGGGTCGAGGTGCCCAGGGTCGAGGTGCCCCCGTTGTCAGTTGTAGTTCCGGGTCGAGGTGCCCAGGGTCGAGGTACCCACTACATCATCAGTTCGAGGGCGTGGTCCCTATAATCAATGGTATTGGGTCGAGGTGCCCAGGGTCGAGGTGCCCCCGTTGCCGGATGCAGTTATTGGGATGCGTCCCAGGATCGAGGTCCACTACAGCACCAACTCAACTCGAGGGCAGCAGCCGAGCCAGGTAAGTGAAAATGCATTGCATAACTTTGATAGGATTGTTCAAAGTCACACACTGCACAAGTCCCATCAAAGTGGGGGCGACTGTAGGCATTGCATTTTTCGCATGTGAAACCCGATGATGAGTCTCAATTGGAGGCACTACCTTTTTAGCTAAGGATATTGCAGGAAACGGAGGTCGGAAGGGGAAATTCAGAATAAGTACGTCATCTAGTTCATTTCACAAGTTCACTGTCTTTGTTAGTGCTGCGTTCGTTACTTCGTTTGACGCAGACAGATTGTGGGACGTTCGTTCCGCGTTCGAATTGGCGTTCGAACGGAGTCGGTATTTCTGGTTTTGCTGCTAGCCTCGCACCCCAGCCCAATTAGCCCCCCAAAGCCCATAAAACATCCCAATTAATTAAATTAAAATTAATCTTAAATAAAATATTTAAACCATTTACCAATTAAATAAATAAAATATAATCATACCTATAAAGATAAATCAAATATATTAACTTCCTAACTAAACAAATCATATACTAAACTAAAAAGATGTCATGCCTAATTAAAATCAATCATAACCAATTAAATATTTGTATTCTAATCTAGCCAAGACATGTCCCCCAATCAAATCCATTGCTTTCCTTGTCTAATACTAAATCATATCCTAATTGAATGTCAAAATCCCTTCCTTGTGAGACAAGGTGAAACCCTAGCCCTTCTCTATATAAACAACCCCTAACCTAACCACCCTCGGCTCGAAATCTCTCTAACTCATACACTACTCACTCGCAAGTCACAGAAAGAAACCTTAAGACATCACACGCCAATTACAAGAAAGATAGTAAATCATTCCCTTCATCCTTACCCCCACACCACCGAAAATACAGTAGCCATTCATACCCCTAATCACCACCAAAAATCAGCCCCATAACCTCCACACATCACAAAAATCACACCAAACACAACAGCCCAAAATCCCTTAAAACAGCAATATAAATCACACTTATAATCCTTGAAATAACCACACAAAACCACACTAAAAGAACCACGAAAAATACCTGAACAGTCCACTAAACTAGTAAGCAGAAATACAGAGGAAACGGCAGCGAAACACAGGAAGGAAACAGCAGCAAAACGGAGTCAAAACAGTAGCGTGAGCGGCCGAACAACGAAGGAAAAGACAAAACAGTGAACCAGAAAAGTTGCGGAGCTTTACCCCTTTCGATCTTCGTGAAACGCGAGTCCGAGAGACGGCTTAAAAGGTTAGACCTGAGGGTACTTCTCACGCTTATCTTCATTTGATTTTTGTTATTTATTTTGACTGTGTTTTACCTATTTGTGGAATATTGTTTGTGTATGATGTGTGTTGTGGGTATTGGATGAATGGAAGAGTGTCGTCTCTTGTGGTATATAGGATGGAAACCCAGACGTAAATTTCGTAGCCGAATCCGAATGGACGGTAGTGCGGTCTGAACTTGGGATACAACTCCACGTACCACTTGAGTAAACGGCACCTTCTTTTGTTTCATGTTGGATTGATTTATCTATGTTTTTTGTTACTTGAATTCTGCATGTTGCTTATTTATGTATGATACAATCGAGTGCATGGGCTTAGTACGTGCGATGAAAGGTCTCATAATTGGAGGGGTTAAAATCCTTTACCACGATGCTTTGCCGCGCCGGTTGATGTGTGTTCGGTTGAATGCAAGATACGATCAATCGGGCATACTAGTTTGATATTATTGCTTTCAATTCTTTGTATGCATTATTCAATCGAGCGCATGGGCTTAGTAAGTGGAACGAAAGATCCCCTATGGGGGAAGGGTTAAAGCCATTTACCACGATGCTTCACCGCGCCGGTTGATGTGTGTTCGGTTGAATGCAAGACACGTTCAATCGAGCATACTAGTTTGATATTATTGCTTTCAATTATTTGTATGCATGATTCAATCGAGCGCATGGGCTTAGTAAGTGGAACGAAAGATCCCCTATGGTGAAGGGTTAAAGCCCTTTACCACGATGCTTCGCCGTACCGGTTGATGTGTGTTCTGTTGAATGCAAGACACGTTCAATCGGGCATACTAGTTTGATATTATTGCTTTCAATTCTATGTATGCATGATTCAATCGAGTGCATGGGCTTAGTAAGTGGATTCAAAGATCCCCTACGGGGAGGGGTTAAAGCCCTCTACCACGATGCTTTGCTGCGCCGATTGATGTGTGTTCGGTTGAATGCAAGATACGTTCAATCGGACATGCTGAGCTTGACATTGTTGTCTTTATTCTTTGTGTTACATGCATCAGGTCTGGTTCCGTTCGAACGCTTTCTCGAACGCTACACGAACACGAACCTTCTGTTTACCGTTCGAACGCGTTTTCGAACGCTACGTGAACGCATACGCACTTTCTCAGTCTTATCATGCATCAGGTCTGGTTCCATTCGAACGCGTTATCAAACGCCATACGAACGCGAACCTTCTGTTTACCGTTCGAACGTGTTTATGAACGCTACACGAACGCGAACACACTGAACTGAGACATATTCATCACATGCCATGTATAATTGTTTCTTAGGTGATTTTTTTTTATGAAATCCCATATAGTCATTCTTATCTTTGTGCACATCATAATGAAAAGCATGTTTATTCCATTATTTGTGTCATTTGCCTTAGTCTTGATTTAACGCATTACGATTCATACACCTATGTCATGATGACTTTGGAGTATTATTTCTTGTGGTATATCGGATGGAAACCCAGACATAAATTCCATAGCCGATTCCGAATGGACGGTAATGCGGTCTGTACTTGGGATACAATTCCACGTATCACTTGGAAAAGTGCTCACATGTATGCTTGTACGGTTATTATGTATGCTTGTGTTTTTTTCGTGAATGTGATATGCTGAATGAAGTTGTATGTTCGTTGTTACTTTGAGGTATTTCCAAGCATGCAATCTTAGATGTGAGATATATGTGAAATGTATGTATGAGTTTTATTTCGTATATGTGAATTTAGAAGTATGATACTCTTGGAAATAAGTGTTATTTATGCCTGATTAAATTATTACATAAATCCTTTTATTACAAGTGACATAAGTAAGGGACCATTCTGAACCCAACGGTTTGAGGTCTTCCCTTGCGAGGGGTGAGTGCGGCCTTAAATCTCATTTTCCCGGTTCACACCGGGTGGTGACTCCATTACTCTCCGGTTTAGTCCCTCGTGGCTACTCTGTACTCCCAACTAGGCCGCGAGCCTAGGACAGCATGCGTCGCCCAGTTCCTGTGTTCCCACACCAGTTAAGCGCGACCCATTGACCATGGAAAGCTTCTTAATCAATGTCGATGGACAAGAAGTGGTCTTGACTTTGGCCAATAAACCACGACTTGGACAAGACACTGATATGGAACAAAGCTCTCGTGATTCAAACACATCCTCGATGGACAAAGGCCTTGACTTTGGCCAACAAGCCAATGCCAGTCTCGGATCTTGAGTGAGAATCACTCAATGGAAGGAAAGACGCTTAATATTTTGTGAGGGTTTTTCGAGTGCAAATTGGCAACCAATTTATTATCTTTGTTAAGGCCTCATCATCATACACCCTTAAACATGCATTCTAAATACATAATAAAGCGCATATTAATAAATAATAATGATATGCGGATGGATATTTTACACATTGATCCTAGATCAAATCTCTCCATTTCTCTCTCCCGCTAGCACAAATATTTTTTCTACCCGTTACACTACACTTCTAAAGAAACCTCATTTACATTGAGGGGAATAGGTGAGAAGACAATACAGAGAATGAGGAGGTGATAAGGCTGGACACGCAGGTCCAATTTAATAAATCAAATTTATTACAACAATTTCTAAAATTGTCCCACCCATCTAATATCCATCTTATATACATTATTCATGCATCGCAACCATGTATTCACACAAGCATGTTATCAATCAATCTAATCAAATTAATTAATATGATAATTAGTGATCATCCAATGTTCAAACAACGATTTGATTTTGTTCAAGTCAAACTCGTTTTGCGAATAAGTACTCAAAGTACGAATTATTGAATTAAATTAAACTACATAAATAAATCCAATTTAATATGTATTTAATTCTAATCCACTATTTAATTCCAAATTAAATATTACACTTTATTTATAAACCTTTACGATTTAAATTCCAAATTTAATCGCAACGGGTCTCAAAGCCCGATTAACGTCCAACGTTAATTTAATTAAAGTCCAATGGGCTTTTAATTAATTTCTTAAGGCGTAGAGTTTTGGTCAACTCGGATCAAACCGATAACCAAAGTCCAATCCGGGAGTTACCCCATAAGCCTAGAAATCAATCTTGGCCCATTAGGCCCAATTAAACTTTAAAGGTCCATTTGTCGCATTTGGGCTTTATGGAGGCGGTTTTGGGCCCAATTGGATCCAATCCAATTTGCCTTAACCCAACTTGGTACTGTTGGACAATTATGACCCATAGCGTCACTATTTGTACAGATCATAGTGTTGTTGTACAAATTAACTATGTGACAAAGGAGATTGCACTTTTATCATTTGTGATTAGATCACCTAGATGTATAAATGATAGGAGGTCCCTATGATTTGTTCCTGGACGGAGAATGATATGAGACAGTATCAGTCCATGAAGGATAAATCATTAAATATCCCTAGTCAGAGTATTATCGAAATTGGACATCGATAAATACGTAAAAGACTATTATTACACTTGTGCTCGTTGTGAGGGCACAACGGCATAGTTCTCATATATTTGGGTATAGGATACTCATGCAAGTGTAATAGGAGGTTGTGTTTCACCGATGGTACGGGAAACAGCTTCGCTCTAGATAGACCCCTTCGGAATTCCATTGGTAGTATGACTATGTGTCTATGGAAGTCCGAAATCAGGGTAGGTGTATTTGGTCTTAACCTGAGACTTGCACCACTAATACTTGCGATAATCAATATACTTTGGTTGAGGTTGTCCAGGGCTTTAACCGGTTCTGTGTACGCCAATACTGGGTATATTGAGAATCGTAGTGTGTTAGGTGTGATGTTAAGACGGAAGTGTCACTCCAGTCATATGAAGATGATGGTCACGTAGGATACGGTACTGGTTCTCTTAAGTACTGCAGTCATCGGGATAAAATGACCAGGTCATGTTTATCCGATTATAGAGACTAGTCACCAGACATCCAACATGTGCTTCGTACGGGGCAGACACGATTCCAGCCCCAGGCCTAGCACGTGATCATCCGATAGTGGATCAAAATATGCAATACCACGTATACTACGCCAGATATAGATCGCTTATTCCTGTAAGCACGTTTCCGGAGAATTGGGTAGGCATGGCGCTTTGCTAGAGGCCAACCTTGTCTTGTGAATCGGTGTAAACGAAGTACGAGGTACTTACGTGTTCGGATAGTCCGACGACCCGATTTACTGCCAACACATCCGGAGATCTCATGGGTCGCTCCTCGAAGATTCACCGATGACGTATGACTCGCACTTTAATTAATCTGGGATTAATTAAATGAGAGAGAAAATTAATCTGGGATTAATTACGGAGATATTTTATCTGGGATAAAATATCAATTAAAGAGAGAAAATGATTAATTTAGAATTAATCGGTAAATTAATATATTTGATATATTAAACGAAATTGGATTTCGACGCGGAATTAAAATTAGATTTTAATTCGGGCGAACGAATTAATTTAGAATTATTTCGTTAGCGACGTGAATAGTGATTTCGCTAGGCGTAATCATTTAATTACGACGCAACGGAAAATTCGTTAATTTGGAATTAGCGAACCCGAGCCCGGGATTATTTACGAGCGCATTCGCATTTCAAATTCGAGTGCGGCACGCAAGTTAAATCAAGCGTCAAATCGCAAGTCACATCAAGCGTCAAATCACAGTCACATCAAGCGTCAAATCACATGTCACTTTGAGTGATGTGACATTTGATTGATTGATGTGAGTTGATGTGAGATGAAAGAAAGCATTAAATGCTTTGCTTTTTGAAATTAAAAAGTGTAAATGGTTTATTTATTTTGGAAATAATAAAAACCTAATACAACTTTTATTCTATCTCTCTCCTGTACACGGTACACGCAATTTTTGGGAGCCAAAATGTCTCTCTCTCTCTCTGTCTCAAACGCCTCTTTTTCCTTCTGGTTTACAGCAAAACCGTGAGTGATGGAGAAGAAAAAAACTTGATTTTGTTGCAAGATCCAAGTGCTAGCACACTCTAGGAGGCATACCAAGGTGATAGGGAAGTGAGTTCGTGAGCATGGAAGATTATCAACAAAACTTGGAGCTTTAATGGAGTCCATGGCCGATTCTTCATGGAGGAGATCCACCCACTGCCGTGAGAGCCACTACTCAGTCCACCACCGAGCAGCCCACTGCCGAGCAAGGAGGAGCAGTTCGGTTTTTTGTCTTCGGAGCATCCAACCGATCAATGTGAGTTATTCCGCACCTCTTTTGATGTGTA
Source organism: Zanthoxylum bungeanum (assembly GCA_019454045.1). Classification (NCBI taxonomy): domain Eukaryota; kingdom Viridiplantae; phylum Streptophyta; class Magnoliopsida; order Sapindales; family Rutaceae; genus Zanthoxylum; species Zanthoxylum bungeanum. The sequence continues at coordinate 35,220 of SKCR01014243.1, read as the reverse complement.
TTCAACTTGTTTTATGCTTGATTTATGATCCTTGGGACTTGATTGAAACCCAAAAGGTACAACCAAGCCCAATAAGCCCATTTACAACATTAAAGGCCCAAATCAAATTTTAAGCCCATTTAATCAAACACAAAAATTCCAAATTTAATGTTTAATTAAACTAAAGTGTATTAACATAATTAATCACCCAAATCAATATTTCCAAAACACCAAATTAGTACTAATTAATCATGCCATCAACATTAAAACATGTCCAACACATTTTAACAAAAATCAAACCCAATTACATGCTCTTATGCTCTCGGTAATTTGGGGATTTAACGACTGATTCGAATTCAATCCAATTAATTCCACAATCGACATTAAATCATATTCCCGAATGATTTCCAACACATCCAATGATCAAAAATAAAAAATCCTAAGACATTATAGGGCTCAACCTATTCGGGCAACATATACAATTTGGGGAAAAATGAACCAATCAAATTTTCTTGAAATTGATCCAATCAATCTTCAATTCAACATCAATTAAGCATACAAAATCATCCAATTTAATTTAAACATGCTCAAAATCAATTTGCCCAAATTTTAACCCTAAACTTTTTCATGCTTTTAACCATGCTCTGATACCATTGTTGGATATTCTAAGCATCCCAAGATCAATAAAACAAGCATGAACATGTGTGAATACATTCGAGGAAGTCGCGGAATACTTACATCGATCGGTTGAGCGACGCGGAGGCAACAAAAACTCAAACTTTCTGCCTTGGAACTGTTCGGTAGTGAGCTGAATCCCCTAACTGGTTTCGGCCTTCATCAATAAGAAACTGAGCTCCAAGCTTCGTCATTTGATTCCCGGCTCATGGGTGGACTTCCCTATCACCTTCGCATGATCCCGGAGTGTGCTAGCACTCTCGATTTTGCAACAAAATCACACTTCCTTCCCTTTTCTTTTCGGTTCTGTCCAGCAGAAATAAAACCAGAAAATGCCCAAGAGGGGCTTGAGAGAGATGAAGAATTAGAGAGAGAGAGATGTGTAAATATGTTATCTATATTTGATTTCCAAAAAAACCAATAATAACATATACCAAAATTTGTTAAATGGCTTTCAAAAGTCAACAAATATTTGGTGGGAAAAATGCATTAAATGCATTCCACAACCCACATCCATCAATCTATATTATCAAGTGACAAGTTGTCACATCACTCAAAGTGACTAATGATTTGATGCGACTTGCGATTTGACGCTTGATTTGACTTGCGTGCCGCACTCGAATTCGAAATATGAATGCACTCGCAAATAATCCCGGGCTCGGGTTCGCTAATTCCAAATTAACGAATTTTCATTGCGTCGTAAATAAATGATTACGACTAGCGAAATCACTATTCACGTCGCTAACGAATTAATTCTAAATTAATTCGTTCGCCCGAATTAAAATCTAATTTTAATTCCGCGTCGAAATCCAATCTCGTTTAATATATCGAATATATTAATTTGCCGATTAATTCCAAATTAATCGTTATCTCTCTTTAAATGATATTTTATCCTAGATAAAATATCTCCGTAATTAATCCCAGATTAATTTTCTCTCTCATCTAATTAATCCCAGATTAATTAAAAGTGCGAGTCATACTTCATCGGTGAATCTTTGGGAAGCGACCCATGAGATCCCCGGATATGTTGGCAGTAAATTCGGTCGTCGGACTATCCGAATACGTAAGTACCTCGTACTACGTTTATACCGATTTACAAGACAAGGTTGGCTTCTAGCAAAACAACATGCCTACCCAATTCTCCGTAAATATCCTTACAGGAATAAAGGATCTATATCAGGCGTAGTATACATAGTATTACGTATTTCTGTCGAGTATCGGATGATCACATGCGAGGCCTGGGGCTGGTACAGTGTCTGCCCCGTACGAAGCATATATCGGATTACGAACAACTAGTCTCTTTAATATCGGATAATCATGACCAAGTCATATTATCCCGACGGTTGCAACCTTATTTAGAGAACCAGTTCTGTATCCCTGCGCGATCATCATCTCCATATGACTGGAGTGACACTTCCGTATTGACAACATACCCAACACACTACGATTCTCAATATACCCAGCATTGGCATACACAGAACCTGTTAAAGCGTTGGACGACCACAACCAAAGTATATTTATTGTCGCAAGTATTAGCGGTGCAAGTCTCAGGTTAAGACCAAATACACCTACCCTGATTTCGGACTTCCATAGACACATAGTCATACTACTAATGGAATTTCGATGGGGTCTATCCAGAGCGAAGCTGTTTCCCATACCATCGGTGAAACACAACCTCCTATTACACTTGCATGAGTATCCTATACCCAAATATATGAGAACTATGTTGTTGTGCCCTCACAACGCGCACAAGTGTAATACTAGTTTTTTACGTATTCATCGATGTCCAATCTCGATAATACTCTGACTAGGGATATTTAATGATTTATCCTTCGTGGACTGATACTGTCTCATATCATTCTCAATCCAGGAACAAATCACAGGGACCTCCTATCATTTATATATCTATGTGATCTAATCACACATAATAAGAGTGCAATCTCCTTTGTCACATAGTTAATTTGTACAACAACACCATGATCTGTACAAATAGTGACGCTATGGGTCATAATTGTCCAAAAAAAGCCCAGGGAATAAATCCCACAATCAACTCAGATCGGGAATAAAGCCCACAATCAACTCAGATCGGGAACAAAGCCTAGGGAATAAAGTGTTGGGTTTCTAGGTTTAGTCCCAAGATCAAAATAAGCATAGAAATTTGAATGAATAATCAACGAAGAGTGGCGGAAACACACTTACATTGATCGGCTTTAGGATGCGTCAAAGAACAAAAAATTTTCCCAATAGGTTCGGCCAAGGTGTCCTCCAAGAAATGATGTCCAAGCTCCAAGCTTTGTGTGGATTCCAAGCTCTTGAGTTGGTTTCCCTAACACCTTGATATGATTCATTTGATGTGTGTGTTAGCACTCAAAAATTGCCACAATTTTTTATCTTGTTCTGGCAAACTTTAGGCCAAGTGAAGAACAAAATGAGAGAAGAAAATTGCTTCAATTTTCGGTCATTGAGGAGAGAGTGAAGACTCGGCCAAATATTGGTTTGGTAAAAGTCATTCAAGGCATGAATTTGGAGTGTAAAAGAAGTCATCAACAACTTCACCTAAACCCATCAACCAAAAGCAACTTAAAGTGACAAGTGAAGTGACATGTGATGTGACATGTGGGCCCCACTCGATTCAAAATGCAAGTGGGCCCGCATACACTCCCAGGCTCGGGTTCGCTAATTCCGAATTAACGAACTTCCGTTGCGACGTTATTAAATCGAATTTAATTAAATAATTATGCCTAGTAACGAATTAATTCTAAATTAACTCGTTTACCCGAATTAAAATCTAATTTTAATTCCGCGTCGAAATCTAATTTCGTTTAATATATCAAATATATTATTTTAACGATTAATTCTAAATTAATCTCTCTATCTTCAAATAGTACTTTATCCAAGATAAAGTCTCTCCGCAATTAATCCCAGATTAATTAAGCTCGAATCAAACATCATCGGTGAATCTTCGAGAAGCGACCCAAGAGATCCCTGGATATGTTGGTAGTAAATCTTGTCGTCGGACTATCCGAACACGTACGTACCAAGTACTACGTTTTTACCAATTTACGAGACAAGGTTGGCTTCTAGTAAAACGCCATGCCTACCCAATTCTCCAGAAATATTCTTAATGGAACATACGATCTATATCAGGCGTCGTATACGTAGTATTGCTTATTGCGATCCAATATCGGATGTCACATGCAAGACCCGGGGCTGGAATAGTGTCTGCCCCGTATGAAGCATATATCGGATCACTAGCAACTAGTCTCTTTATTATCGGATAATCATGACCTAGTCATATTATCTCGATGGTTGCAACCCTTAGAGAACGAATTTTGTATTCCTGCGTGATCATCATCTCCATATGACTGAAGTGATACTTCCGTCTTGACATCACATCCAATACACTACGATTCTCAATAAACCCATAATAGGCGTACACAGAACCTGTTAAAGTGCTGGACGACCAAAACCAAAGCGTATTGATTGTCGCAAGTACTAGCGATGCAAGTCTCAGGTTAAGACCAAATACACCTACCCTGATGCGGATTCCCATAGACACATAGCCATACTACCAATGGAATTCTGTGGGGTCTATCCAGAGCGAAGCTATTTTCCGTACCATCGGTAAAACAGAACCTCCTATCACACTTGCATAATTATCCAATACTTAAATACATGAGAATTATGTTGTTACGCTTCCATAACACGCACAAGTGCAATACTAGTCTATTTCGCATTATCGATGTCCAGTCTCGATAATACTACGACTATGGATATTTAACGATTAAACCTTTATGGATTGATATTGTCTCATATCTTTTCAATCCGGAACTAATCATAAGGACTTTCATCATTCACACATTTAAGTAATCTAATTATGAAATGATAAAAGGCAATTTACATTGCTACATAATTAATTTGTACAAAAACACAATGTCTTTTACAAATAGTGACGCTATGGGTCATAATTGTCCAACAATCTCCCACTTGGCCTATAGTCAGTCACTCAAGCATCTAACACCTGAACTATGTACATGTTGCTCAAAATTTTGCTGAGGAATGGCTTTTGTCAGCGGATCTGCAATGTTGTCATTTGATACGGCCTTCTCGATCTTCACATGCCACGATGTATGATCTCACGAATCAGATGGAAACGTCGAAGAACATGCTTGGATCGTAGATGAGACTGCGGTTCCTTAGCCTGCGCTATAGCCCCGTTATTGTCACAATACAATGGAACGGGCTCAGCTGCTAACGAAACTACTCCTAATCTAATTAGGAATTTTAGGATCCAAACTGCCTCTTTTGCTGCTTCAGCTGCAGTGATATACTCCGCTTCTGTTGTTGAATCAGAAACAGTCTATTGCTTGGAAGATTTCCATCTCACTACTTCGTTATTCAAACAAAATATGTACCCGGATTGCGACTTACAGTCATCTTTGTTGGTTTGGAAACTTGCATCGGTATACCCAGTTACCTCAAGTTCTCCATCTCCATAGATTAAGAAAGCATCCTTAGTTCGTCTAAGATACTTAAGGATATTCTTAACCCCCATCCAGTGACATTCACCTGGATCGGCCTGATAGCGACTACACATGCTCAAAGCATAGAGGACATCAGGTCGCGTACATATCATGGCATACATGATCTATCTGACTGCCGAGGCTAACGGTATCTGACTCATGCTGTCTCTCTCATCTTGATTTTTAGGACACATGTCTTTAGATAGAGTGACGCCATGTGACACTGGCAACAGTCCCCTCTTGGACTAATCCATGTTGAATCTCTTCAACACTTTGTCAATGTACGTACTCTGGGAGAGTCCAAGTAGCTTCCTTGAATAAAGGCTGCTTCTTCCAGATCTTTCATGGAGAATTTCAATGAAAGCCAAGCTTTCACCGACGTTAACATGAGAATGTTATTGCCAATAAGCAATACATCATCAACGTAAAGGACAATGAATGTCAGTGCTCTCCCACTAACCTTCTTATATACACAAGGATCATCCTCGCTTTGAACGAAATCATATTCTTTTATGATCTCATCAAAGTGTTTGTTCCAAGAACGCGATGCTTGCTTCAATCCATAAATGGATCGATTTAACTTACAAACCTTGTTTGCAAGTCGCGGCACGAAAAAATCATCAGGCTGTTGCATATAAACATCCTCCAAAAGGTTTCCGTTAAGGAAAGCAGTTTTGACGTCCATCTGCCATATCTCGTAATCGAAATATGCAGCTATAGGAAGCATTATCCGAATGGATTTAATCATTGCAACGGGTTAGAAAGTTTCGTCGTAATCGACACCATGTCGTTGACGATACCCCTTTGCTACAAGCCTAGCTTTGTACATTTGTACGTTTCATCCATGTTGTTCTTCTTCTTGAAGGACCCATTCGCTTCCTCATACGTAGCCGGTTCGTTATCAAGAGATGAATATCTACATGAGGTGAGATCAGAAAACCCATTACTCTCAGGTTGTTTCCTGACTCTCTCGACCTACGACGGTCCTTGGTACGAAGATTGTGGTACAGTCTCATCCTGATGACTGTTCATATTCCTTAAGGATTCTATGTCAGGAACAGTATCACTCCAATTTCATCGAGCTTTACTTTCCTCCCACTTATCACTGTATCTAGGAATTCCTTCTCAAGGAATGTAGAGCAACAAAAACTTTGTTCTTTGTGGGTGATTGATAGAAGTAATTCTTGGTTTCACTAGGAAGATATCCTACAAAAAGGCATTTATCCGATTAGGTCAAGTTTGGTCTTCCAAACTTTGACGTATGCCCAGCATCCCCAAATCTTCAGGAATGAGAAACGGTTTCTTTCTTGTCATAGCTCATACGAGTCTGTTTTGAACAGACTTTGACGGGGAACCTTATTCCAAAATAAAGTACGGCATATTTAATGCATATCCCCAGAAAGAAAATAATAGGTAGCTCAGGCGACTCATCATAGACCTTACCCTGTCTAACAAAGTTCGGTTTCTCCGTTCGGACACATAGTTTAATTGTGAGTGTTTCCAGGAGGAGTTTCATGTGAAGAATACCATATTTCTTTCAAGTAGTCAAGAAACTCATATTTGCTCAAGTATTCGTGTTAGACAGTTATGACCCATAGCGTCACTATTTTGTAAATGATATTGTATTATTGTACAAAATTAACTATGTAGTAATGAAATTGCCTTTTACCGTTTTGTAATTTATTTACTTTGATATAAATGGTAAGAGTCCCTATGATTAGTTCCGGATTGTGATGATATGAGACGGTATCCATCCATAAAGGTTTAATCATTAAATATCCCTAGTCGTAGTATTATCGAGATTGGACATCGATAATGCGGAATAGACTAGTACTGTGCTTGTGCATGTTGTGAGGGCACAACGGCATAGTTCTCATATATTTAAGTATAGGATACTTATGCAAGTGCGGTAGGTAGGAGGTTGTGTTTTACCGATGGTACGGAAAACAGCTTCGCTCTGGATAGACCCCGCGGAATCCCATTGGTAGTATGTCTGCGTGTCTATGGGAGTCCGCTTCAGGGTAGGTGCATATGATCTTAACCTGAGACTTGCATCGCTAGTACTTACGACAATCGGTAAACTTTAGTTTTGGTGGTCCAGGGCTTTAACGGGTTCTGTGTACACCTCTTCTGGGTTTATCGAGAATCGTAGTGTATTGGGTGTGATGTCAAGATGGAAGTATCACTTCAGACATATGGAGATGATGATCGCGAGGGATACAGAACTAGTACTCTATAATGGTTGCAACCATCGGGATAATATGACTAGGTCAGGATTATCCGATTCAAAGAGACTGGTTGCTTGATGTCCGATATGTGTATCGTACGGGGCAGACACATCTCCAGCCCCAGGCCTTACATGTGATCATCCGATACTGGTTCGATATACACTATACTACGGTATACTACGCCTGTTATAGATCTTATATTCCAATAAGAATATTTCTGGAGAATTGGGTAGGCATGGCGTTTTGCTAGAGGCTAACTTGTCTTGTAAATCGGTAAAAACGTAGTACTTGGTACGTACGTGTTCAGATAATCTGACGGCCGTATTTACTGCCAACATATCCAGAGATCTCTTGGGTCGCTTCCCGAAGATTCACCAATGACGTATGATTCAAACTCGATTAATCTTGGATTAATTACGGAGAGACTTTATCTTGGATAAAGTACTATACATAGAGAGAGAACGATTAATTTGGAATTAATCGTAAAATATTATATTCGATATAATAATCGAAATTCGATTTCGACGCGAAATTAAAATTAGATTTTAATTCGGGCAAACGAGTTAATTTAGAATTAATTCGTTAGCGACGTAAATAATAATTTCGCTAGGCGCAATTATTTATTTAAATTCGATTTAATTAACGTCGCGACGTAAGTTAATTTCGGAAATATCGAACCCGAACGCGTGAGTGCGCGTGGGCCCACTTTCATTTGGGTTGTGTGGGCCCACATGACACATGTCATTTATGCATTATTTAATTGTTAATACATTGCATGGTGATAGTGTACAATACACTCAATGGTTTGCATGGAGTTTGAGTGTTTGACACTCTAAGCCATTGCATGATTTGTGTCATAAGTTTATTATTAATTTAATAAATATTATGGCATAAATATAAATTGATTTTTTGTAACAAAAATCATACACTCCTCTCTCTCTCACATTGCCGAAACTACATGCAGTTTTGGGCTCTCCATTTCTTCAATTTTTGTGGCAAGATTTGAAGAAGTTGTGCATTCAAAATCACAACAAAGGCTAGCACCTTCAAGGGATCATACATAGGTGATATGGGAAACTAATCCTTGAGCTTGGAAGGATCAAACTCGACTTGGAGTCCCTCTTTCTTCTTGGCCGAGAGCTTCACTGCACAAGGGAGGAATTTCGCATCATCTTAGCATCCATTTTCAAGTATTGTGAGTATGATTCCGCCATACTTCAATTTATTCATTCATGTATTTATATATTTTGCTTGTTCTTGTTGATCTTGGGGCTTGGTTATTTTTTCCAACAATGGTATCATTGAGCTTAAAGAGCATGCAAATATATTAGGATGTTATTTGGGGAAAATTGTATGAAGCATGATTTGATGAGTTTGCTTGATTAAATATGCTTAGATGTATGTTATTTAGATTATACATCATCAATTTCATGGAAAATAAATTGGATTAATTTTTCCAACCCAAATGAGGCTTGGCCGAATACATGCAAGCATATGGACTAGATGATTTTTTATTTTAAGACATTAGATGACTTGAAACAATATGGAATGATGATTTGTAACTCGATTGGATTGAAAACGAAATCGGAACCATTTTAATCACCTTGGCCGAATGCTTGATGGAGGATTAGGGACTTGATTTTTTGATTAAATAATGTTGGACATATATTTAAGATAAAATATGATTAATGGATTAATTTGATATTTTGGAATATTGATTTAAAGGATTAATCATGATAATACACTTTAATTAATTAAGTTATAAAATTTGGAATTTTAAAATTTGGTTAGTTGGGCTTAATTTGAATTGGGCCTAAAACTATTATTTGGACATAATGGGCTTGGTTGGGCCAAGTAGATTTGGACCATTTGGATTGGATCCAAAATGGGCCTAAATCACACCATTTAAGCCCAAATGTAATAAATGGGCTTTTATGTTTAATTGGGCCTTATGGGCTTGATATTGATTTTATGGCATATGAGGGTGATTCCTTATTGGGCTTGGTAATTGGGTTTGACCCATACATTGACCAAAACCCAAGCCTAAAGAAATCAATTGAAAGCCCATCGGACTTTAATTAAACGGACATTAGATGTTAGTTGGGCTTTGAGACCCGATTGTATTAGATTTGGAATCTAAGTTATAAAAGCACAATAAAAGTGTAAATATTTAATTTAGAATTAAATAATAGGATTAGTATTGAATACGACTTAAATTGGATTTAACGAGTAGTTCGATATAATTCGTGAATTCATACTATAAGTATTTATTCTCAAATTGAGTTGGACTCGCGCAAATGCAAACAATTGTTTGAACATTGTATTGTCACCTAATTAAAGACTAATTAATTGGATTTGATTGGTTGTATAACATGCCTTGAATGAATGAATGTGGATGTGATGTATGAATAGTGTATATCGGATGGATATTAGAAGGGAAGGGTAATTTTAGAAATTATTGTAAATTTAGAATTTATAAATTGGACCTGCGTGTCCAGCCTTTCTCTTATTGTCTCTTTGTATTCTCTTCTCACCTAATTCCCCTCAATGTAAATGAGGTTTCTCTTATTGTATTATGTAATTGGGTAAGAGTAGAATAGTGCTAGCGGGGAGAGGAAAGGGAGTGAGTGATTTGTTCTAGGAACAAGTTGTGTTCATATCCATCCGTATATCGCTATTACTTTACTTTACGCGCTTTATGATGTTTTAGAAGCATGCTTAAGGGTGTATGATGATGAGACCTAACAAAGATAAATTAATTGGTTGCCAATTACGCGAAAAATCCCTCAAACAATATTAAGCGATTTTCCTTCCGTTGAATGATTCTTTCTCAAGATCCGAAATTGGCATTGGTTTGTTGGCCAAAGTCAAGACCTTTGTCAATTGAGGATGTGTTTGAATCATGAGAGTTTTGTTCCACATCGGTGTCCTGTCCAAGTTGTGATTTGTTGGCCAAAGTCAAGATCACTTCTTGTCCATCGACATTGATTACGAAACTTTCCTCGTCAATGGGTCCCGCTTAACTGGAATCATTAGGTTTGTTGTGCCAAAGCCAAGGCTTAGTTGATTCAGAGGAAATGGTTAGGAAAATGTATTGGATGCATTGACATATGTATATGTTTCGGACTTAGATGTCCACCTACCGGATCTAGGAATTGGATGGGATCCAATTGATCTTCGAGATCTACCTAGTTAAATATCATACAATTTGTTGGCCAAAGTCAAGGTTGTGTGTTATTTAACGGGATCCTAGCCCACTAGGAAATTGGATTTCCCGAGTACTCAACAGAGGGTTAGAGACTTGCAGAAAATAGTGGGAGGCTAGTATTGAATTTGCAATTATCGTTCAGATACTTAGCTTTACGCGCTTACACAACTTATTTCGTCAATATTTACACATTAGTTGGACTAATACAATGTTATTTTTTTTATGTAACAGTTTGACTGTACCCACATATCGTTAACTAGATAATTAGATTATCGTAGTTAAGATGGCAAACAAAGGAAATGTCCGTGACATAATCATGGGTGATAATGTGTTCAAGGGCACCAACTTCGCCGACTGGGAAATGAACCTAAGGATAGTCCTTGGGGCGGAGAGGATACTGTATACGATACAAAAACCTCTCGGGCCTAAGCCCACTGAGCCACTTGAGCTGGAGTTATGGAAAACTCACAGTGATGATTGTGACACGGCTCAGTCGATCATGCTTGCTTCAATGACTCAACACTTTCGCCGCCAGAATAGGGACTTGGATCCTTAATATGATGGCAAGATTGCAAGATCTTCACCGCACTAATAAGCGGATGGCGAGGTACGAGTTAGTGAAGAAAATCTTTCGCTCCCGTATGACTGATGGTAGTTCTGTTGAGGTCCATGGGACTCAAATGATAGCCGATATTGATGAATTGGCTAATATGGGTATAGTCTTGGAGGCTGAGCTGTCTATAGATGTACTTCTACAGTCACTACCCGATACTTGGAAACAGATTGTCATCAACTACAAATTGATGAATTCGGATGATACTCTTGGAGAGTTATTATCGATTCTCAAGGAGTCAGAGAAAGAGCTTCTGAAAGGCAACAAGCGCGAGGCGCACTTTGCATCAACATCTCAAACGCCGAAAGCTGGGCTCAAGGCAACTGGGGGTGTTAAGAAGAAAAAGCATAGAAACAAAGGCAAGGCCAAGTCAACAAAGGCTTCTGGGAAGCCAAGGGACAAGTCTCAAGATGTTTGCCTGAAATGCGGCAAGAAGAAAGGTCACTGGAAGCGTGACTGCCGCATGAACAAGGGACACAAGGAGGACATACAGGCGGGCAAGGCACCGGCCTCAGGTATGTTTGTTATTGAGATAAATATGACTACTTCTAGTCTTAATAAAATTGGATTTTTGATTCTGGCTGTGGTTCTCATATTTGTACTGATGTGCAGGATCTGCATGATAGCAGGAGACTGGCTTCGGGGGAGGTAGATCTACGAGTTGGAAATGGAACTTCTGTTGCTGTTTTGGCCGTAGGCACTTTTGTTTTGGAACTGCCCTCGGGGCATGTACTTAAACTAAATGACTGTTATTTTGTTCCTAGTTTAACTAGGAATATTATTTCTGTATCTTTGTTAACCCAGTATGGGCACTTTTGTATTTAAAAACACCAGGTGTTATTTATATAAAGATGATGCAGAAATTTGCACTGCCGATGCAAATAATGGTCTTTATATTTTGAATATAAATAAATCTCCAAAACGTAAAATAACAAACAAAAGGCTCAAAATGAGTAATCCAAAGGAAGAACTTATTTGTGGCATTGTCGTCTGGGACACATCAACAAGACTCGCATATCCACACTTTCGAAGAGTGGGTACTTGGACGGATTTGATCCAAATTCATATGACGTCTGCGAATCTTGTTTATTAGGCAAAATGCCTAAATCACCTTTTAGTGGTAAAGGTGAACGCGCCACTGAACTGTTAGCCCTCGTTCATAGTGACGTTTGTGGGCCCATGTCTAGCCAGGCTAGAGGTGGATATCGATACTTCGTAACCTTTACGGATGATGCATCGCGTTATGGTTATGTGTATCTAATGATGCACAAGTCGGAAACTTTTGAGAAATTCAAAGAGTTTCGACACGAAGTTGAAAAACAAACAGGCAAGAGTATTAAGACATTACGGTCGGACCGTGGTGGCGAATACTTAAGTAATGAGTTTCAAGATTACTTGAAAGAATATGGTATTCTTTCACAATGGACTCCTCCTGGAACACCACAATTAAATGGTGTGTCTGAACGGAGAAACCGTACCTTGCTTGACATGGTAAGGTCGATGATGAGTCGCACTGAGCTACCTATATCCTTCTGGGGACATGCATTAGAAAGTGCAATTCTTATTTTGAATAGGGTTCCGTCAAAGTCTGTTGAACAGACTCCGTATGAGATATGGACAGGAAAGAAACCAGGTTTCTCATTCCTGAAGATTTGGGGTTGCTGGGCATACGTCAAACGTTTGGAAGGTACCAAACTTGAACCCAAATCAGATAAATGCCTATTTGTTGGATATCCTAGGGAAACCAAAGGATATTACTTCTATTACCCACAAGAGAACAAAGTATTTGTTGCTCTACATGCGGTTTTCCTTGAGAAGGAATTCCTAAATGCAGTGTTTAGTGGGAGGAAAGTAGAACTCGATGAAAGTCGTAGTGATACTGTTCCTGGCAATGAATCGAGAACGGAACATGAACAGTCCATCCAGGATGAGACTGAACCACAATCTTCAATTACACAAGGACTACGTAGGTCGGAGAGAGTCAGGGTAATACCTGAGAGGTATGGATTCCTGATCTCACCTCATGTAGATATTAATCTTATTGAGGATACTGAACCGGCTACGTATGAGGAAGCGATACAAGGTATCGAATCCACTTTATGGCAAGAGGCCATGAAGGCCGAAATGGATTCCATGTATACCAACCAAGTTTGGACACTAGTTGATGCACCAGAAGGCGTAAAGCCTATTGGATGCAAATGGGTCTTCAAGAAGAAGACCGACATGGATGGCAACGTACAAACGTACAAAGCTAGGCTCGTAGCGAAGGGGTATCGTCAACAACTTGGAGTTGATTATGACGAAACTTTCTCACCCGTTGCCATGATTAAATCCATTCGGATAATGCTTGCGATAGCTGCATATTACGATTACGAAATATGGCAGATGGACGTTAAAACCGCTTTCCTTAACGGAAACCTGTTGGAGGATGTTTATATGCAACAACCTGACGGTTTTATCGCACCAAGACTTGCAAACAAGGTTTGTAAGTTAAATCGGTCCATTTATGGACTGAAGCAAGCATCGAGGTCATGGAACCAACGTTTTGATGAGGTCATAAAAGAATATGATTTCATTCAAAACGTAGATGATCCTTGTGTATATAAGAAGGTTAGTGGGAGTGCACTGACTTTTATTGTCCTTTATGTCGACGATGTATTGCTTATAGGCAATGACATTCCCATGTTAACGTCGGTGAAAGCTTGGCTTTCATTGAAATTCTCCATGAAAGATCTGGGAGAAGCAGCTTTTATTCTAGGAATAAAGATCTACAGGGATAGATCTAGAAGGCTACTTGGACTCTCCCAGAGTACATATATTGATAAAGTGTTGAAGAGATTCAACATGGATCAGTCCAAGAGGGGACTGTTGCCAACATCACATGGCGTCTATCTATCTAGGGACATGTGTCCTAAAACACAAGATGAGAGAGACAACATGAGTCGGACTCCGTTCGCCTCGGCAGTTGGATCGATCATGTATGCCATGATATGTACACGACCTGATGTGTCCTATGCTTTGAGCATGTGTAGTCGATATCAGGCCGATCCAGGAAAGGATCACTGGATGGCGGTTAAGAGTATCCTTAGGTATCTTAAGAGAACTAAGGATGTTTTCTTAATCTATGGAGATGGAGAACTTGAGGTATCTGGGTATACCGATGCAAGTTTCCAAACCGACAGAGACGACTTCAAGTCGCAAACCGGGTACATATTTTGCTTGAATAACGGAGCAGTGAGCTGGAAATCTTCCAAGCAAGATACTGTTGCCGATTCAACAACTGAAGCGGAGTACATTGCAGCAGCTGAAGCAGCAAAGGAAGCGTTTGGATCCGAAAATTCCTAGTTGGATTAGGAGTAGTTCCATTAGCAGCTGAGCCCGTTTTATTGTATTGTGACAATAGCGGGGCCATAGCGCAGGCTAAGGAACCAAGGTCTCATCAACGATCCAAACATGTTCTTCGACGATTCCATCTGATTCGAGAGATCATACATCGTGGCGATGTGAAGATCGAAAAGATCGCATCAGAGGACAACATTGCAGATCCGCTGACGAAATAATTCCTCGGGAAAAGTTTGAGCGACACATACATAGTTCAGGTATTAGATGCTTGAGTGACTGGCTATAGGCCAAGTGGGAGATTGTTAGACAGTTATGACCCATAGCGTCACTATTTTGTAAATGATATTGTATTATTGTACAAAATTAACTATGTAGTAATGAAATTGCCTTTTACCGTTTTGTATTTTTACTTTGATATATAAATGGTAAGAGTCCCTATGATTAGTTCCGGATTGTGATGATATGAGACGGTATCAATCCATAAAGGTTTAATCATTAAATATCCCTAGTCGTAGTATTATCGAGATTGGACATCGATAATGCGGAATAGACTAGTACTGCACTTGTGCATGTTGTGAGGGCACAACGGCATAGTTCTCATATATTTAAGTATAGGATACTTATGCAAGCGGTGGTAGGAGGTTGTGTTTTACCGATGGTACGGAAAACAGCTTCGCTCTGGATAGACCCCGCGGAATCCCATTGGTAGTATGTCTGCGTGTCTATGGGAGTCCGCTTCAGGGTAGGTGCATATGATCTTAACCTGAGACTTGCATCGCTAGTACTTACGACAATCGGTAAACTTTAGTTTTGGTGGTCCAGGGCTTTAACGGGTTCTGTGTACACCTCTTCTGGGTTTATCGAGAATCGTAGTGTATTGGGGTGTGATGTCAAGATGGAAGTATCACTTCAGACATATGGAGATGATGATCGCGAGGGATACAGAACTAGTACTCTATAATGGTTGCAACCATCGGGATAATATGACTAGGTCAGGATTATCCGATTCAAAGAGACTGGTTGCTTGATGTCCGATATGTGTATCGTACGGGGCAGACACATCTCCAGCCCCAGGCCTTACATGTGATCATCCGATACTGGTTCGATATACACTATACTACGGTATACTACGCCTGTTATAGATCTTATTCCAATAAGAATATTTCGAGAATTGGGTAGGCATGGCGTTTTGCTAGAGGCTAACCTTGTCTTGTAAATCGGTAAAAACGTAGTACTTGGTACGTACGTGTTCGGATAATCTGACGGCCGTATTTACTGCCAACATATCCAGAGATCTCTTGGGTCGCTTCCCGAAGATTCACCAATGACGTATGATTCAAACTCGATTAATCTTGGATTAATTACGGAGAGACTTTATCTTGGATAAAGTACTATACATAGAGAGAGAACGATTAATTTGGAATTAATCGTAAAATTATTATATTCGATATAATAATCGAAATTCGATTTCGACGCGAAATTAAAATTAGATTTTAATTCGGGCAAACGAGTTAATTTAGAATTAATTCGTTAGCGACGTAAATAATAATTTCGCTAGGCGCAATTATTTATTTAAATTCGATTTAATTAACGTCGCGACGTAAGTTCGGTATTTCGGAAATATCGAACCCGAACGCGTGAGTACGCGTGGCCCACTTTCATTTGGGTTGTGTGGGGCCCACATGACACATGTCATTTTATGCATTATTTAATTGTTAATGCATTGCATGGTGATAGTGTACAATGCACTCAATGGTTTTGCATGGAGTTTGAGTGTTTGACACTCTAAGCCATTGCATGATTTGTGTCATAAGTTTATTATTAATTTAATAAATATTATGGCATAAATATAAATTGATTTTTGTAACAAAAATCATAACACTCCTCTCTCTCTCACATTGCCGAAACTACATGCAGTTTTTGGGCTCTCCATTTCTTCAATTTTTGTGGCAAGATTTGAAGAAGTTGTGCATTCAAAATCACAACAAAGGCTAGCACCTTCAAGGGATCATACATAGGTGATATGGGAAACTAATCCTTGAGCTTGGAAGGATCAAACTCGACTTGGAGTCCCTCTTTTCTTGGCCGAGAGCTCACTGCACAAGGGAGGAATTTCGCATCATCTTAGCATCCATTTTCAAGTATTTGTGAGTATGATTCCGCCATACTTCAATTAATTCATTCATGTATTTATATATTTTGCTTGTTTTGTGATCTTGGGGCTTGGTTATTTTTTCCAACATTCGCCACACGGTTCCGGGACCCGTAATTGTCTTAATACTTTACCGGTCTATTTTTCAATTTCGTGTCGACACTTCTTTGAATTTTCTCAAAAGTTTCCGACTTGTGGTCATAAATACACATAACCATAACGCGATTGCATCCTCCGTAAAGGTTACGAAGTTATTCATATCACACCTCTAGCCTGGCTAGACATGGGCCCACAAAATGTCACTATGAACTAGGGCTAACAGTTCGGGTGGCCGTACACATTACCGCTAAAAGGTGATTATGCCATTTTGCCTAATAAGCAAGATTCGCAGACGTCATATGAATTTGGATCAAATCTGTCCAAGTACCCACTCTTCGAAACGTGTGGATATGCGAGTCTGTTTATGTGTCCAGAACGACAATGCCACATATAAGTTTCATCTTTGCTACTTTTTAAGCCTTTGGTTTGTTACATTTGAGATTGGTTTATATTTCAAACATATAAGACATTATTGAAACAGATGTGCAATTTTTATATCATTTTAACATAAAACACCTAGTGTTTCGAAATACAAAGTATACCCACATTGGGTTAACATAAATACAGAATAATATTCCTAGTCAAACTAGGTACATACTAAAATAGTCTGTTAGTTCAAGTACATGCCCCGAGGGCAGTTCCAAAACAAAAAGTGCCAACGGCCAAAACAGCGACAGATGTCCCATTTCCAACACGCAGGTCATCTCTCCTGACGCCAGTTTCCTGCTAATCCGCAGATCCTGCACATCAGTACAATGTGAGTACCACAACCAGAATCAAAAATCCAATTTTTAAAACTAGAAGTAGTCATGTTTATTTCTATAACAAACATACCTGAGGCTGGTTCCTTTCCCTTGCCTTAATCTCCTTCTGGATCGCCTTGTACTCGCGGCAGTCACACTTCCAGTGACCCCGCTTCCCGCACTGGGGGCATATATCTTGAGATTTGTCCTTAGGCTTCCCAGAAGCCTTTAACGCTTTGCATTTGCCCTTCTTTTTCTTCTTCTTCTTGATACCTCTAGTCGCCTTGGGCCCAGCCCTCGGAGTCCGAGATGTAGAAGTGAAGTGCGCCTCGCGCTTCTTGCCCTTAAGAAGTTCTTTTTCTGCCTCACGCAGCGTGGACATCAGCTCTCCAAGAGTCTGCTATTGGTTCATCATATTGTAGTTCATGGTGAACCCATTCCAAGTGTCGGGGAGAGACTGCAAGATCAAATCTATAGAGGTCTCTATCTCAATGACAATCCCCATTTGTCCAAGCTGCTCGATATCGGCAATCATCTGTGTCACATGATGTTCAACAGATGTACCCTCTGACATCCGAGCGCGGAAGAGCTTCTTTTGTAACTAATATCTTTTCGATCTAAGGTTATATCGGTGTAGATCATTCAACTTCGCCAATATAGTATAGGGATCCAATCCCTTGTTCTGTCGACAGAATTGCTGAGTCATAGCAGCAAGCATGATAGATTGAGCAGTGTGGTGTCATCACTATGTGTCTTCCAAAGATCTAGCTCGAGCAACTGATCAGATCTAGGCTTAGGCCCAAGAGGTCTCTCTATAGTATATAGCAGCCTCTCGGATCCAAGAACTATCCTTAGATTCATGTCCCAATCGGAAAAGTTAGTGCCGTAGAAGACATTATCGCCCATGATGATGTCCCGGACAATGTTCTTTTCCAGTCATTTTAAACTGCGATAATCTAATTATCCAATTAACAATGTATGGTACATCCAACTGTTACAAAGAAAATAACATTATATTAGTCCAACTAATAAAAATAATTTTGACGAAATATTTGAAAGCGCGTAAAGCTAAGTATTTGAAAGAAATTGCAAATTCAATACTAGCCTCCCACTATTTTTCGGCGAGCCTCTAACCCTCTGTTCGAGTACTCGGGAAACCTAGTTTCCTAGTGGGCTAGGATCTCATTAAATAACACACAACCTTGACTTTGGCCAACAAGCTGTATGATATTTAACTAGGTAGATCTCGAAGATCAATTGGATCTCATCCAATTCCAAAATCCGGTAGGTGGACCTCCAAGTCCGAAACATATATACAATATATATGCCAACATATCCAATATAGTTTCCTAACCTTTTCCTCTGAATCAACTAAGCTTTTGGCTTTGGCACAAAGCTTAATGATTCCAGTTAAGCATTAGGCAGGACCCATTGACGTGGGAAAGCTTTTCGTAATCAATGTCGATGGACAAGAAGTGATCTTGACTTTGGCCAACAAATCACAACTTGGACAAAACACCGATATGGAAAAAAAGCTTTCATGATTCAAACACATCCCGCAATTGAATAAAGGTCTTGACTTTGGCCAACAAACCAGTGCCAATTTGGATCTTGAGTAAGAATCACTCAATGGAAGGAAAACGCTTAATATGTTTTGAGGGTTTTTCGCGTAAAGTGGCAACCAATTTAATTATCTTTGTTAGGTCTCATCATACACGCTTAAGCATGCATTCTAAAAAGCAAATAAGGCGCGAAAGTAAATTAATAACGATATGCGGATGGATATTTAACATATTGTTCCTAAACAAATCACTTTATTTCCTCTCCCCTGGCTAGCACTATTCTCTTCTACCCAATTACATAATACAATAATAGAAACCTCATTACATTAAGGGGAATTAGGTGAAAGAAGAGAATACAAAGAATAATGAGAGATAAGGCTGGACACGCAGGTCCAATTTTATAAATTCTAAATTTACAACAATTTCCATAGTTGCCCTTTCCCTTCTAATATCCATCTGATATACGCTATTCATTCAACAAATCCATGTATCATTCATAGCATGCAATTCAATCAATCTAAATCCAATTAATTAATCTTTGAATATGTGATCATCCAATTTCAAACAACGATTTGATTTTTGCGCGAGTCCAACTCGTTTGAGAATAAGTACTCAAATACGAATTCTTGAATTATATCGAACTACTCGTTAAATCTAATTAATTCGTATTCAATACTAATTCATTTATTTAATTCCAAATTAAATAACTACACTTTTTAATGTGCTTTAAACGACTTAGATTCCAAATCTAATCTAATCGGGTCTCAAAGCCCAACTAACATCCAATGTTTGGTTTAATTAAAGTCTGATGGGCTTTCAATTGATTTCATAAGGCATGGGCTTTGGTCAATATGGGTCAAACCCAATTACCAAGCCCAATTAAGGAATCACCCTCATTTGCCAAGAAACCAATAAGGCCAATAAGGCCCAATTAAACTTTTAAAGCCCATTTGTTTTATTTGGACTTAATGGAATGATTTAGGCCCATTTGGATCCAATCCAATGGGCCTAAACAACGTGCCCTACCAAGCCCATTATGCCCAAATACAACAATTACAAGCCCAATTCAAAATCAAGCCCAATTAATCAATTTTAAAATTCCATATTTTATAATTTAATTAACCAAAGGGTAATACATCAATTAATTATCCAAATTAATATTTCCAAAATACAAATTTAACTCAATTAATTAGTATTCATTTGTTCAACTTATGTCCAACATTTTTGAACGCAAAATCAGCTCATTTACAGGCTCAATAGGTCACGGCATTTCTGGGTATTTTATCCGATTTCGTTTTCAATCCGATTGAATTTTTAAATCACATTACCACAATTTTTTCAAGTCATCCAATGATCAAACAAACAAAAATACCATGACTTTAGGGGTAAGAGCATTCGGCCAAGCCTAGTTTTGGGCAACAAATTGATCCAATCAACTTTTCAATGAAATTGATCATATATAACTTCAATACATCATCATTCAAGCATACTCAATCAATCAATTTTATCAAATCATGCTCAAATTGATTTTTTACCCAATTTTACCCAATTCATTTCATGCTCAAATTGGCTCTGATACCATTGTTGGTTTCTAGAGTTTAGTCCCAGATCGATAGATCAGTTTGAATAGAAATGTGAATGAATAATCAATGAAGAGTGGCGGAAACCACACTTACATGATCGGCTTGAGGATGCGTCAAACAACAAAAAAAATTCCCACTAGGTTTGTTCTCCGCCAAAGTGTCCTTAAAATCCAAGAATGAGTCCAAGCCTCCAAGCTTTGGTGGATTCCAAGCTCTTGAAGTTGGTTTCCCTAACACCTTGTATGATTCCTTTGATGTGTGTGCTAGCACTCAAAAATTGCCACAATTTTTTATTCTTGTTTGCTTGCAACTTTTGGGCAAGGGAAGAACAAAGGGAGAGAAGAAAAAATTGCTTCAATTTTCGGTCATTGAGGAGAGAGTGAAGACTTGTGTAATTGATTTCAAAAATCAATTAATTGATATACCAAATATTGGTTTGGTAAAAGTCATTCAAGGCATGAATTTGGAGTGTAAAAGAAGTCATCAACAACTTCACCTAAACCCATCAACCAAAAGAAACTTAAGGTGACAAGTGAAGTGACATGTGGGCCCCACTCAATTCAAAATACGAGTGGGCCCGCAGACACTCTCGGGCTCGGGTTCGCTAATTCCGAATTAACGAACTTTCGTTGCGAAGTAATTAAATAAACAAAATCGAATTAATAATAAATAATTATGCCTAGCAAAATTACTTTTCACGTCGCTAACGAATTAATTCTAAATTAACTCGTTTACCCGAATTAAAATCTATTTTTAATTCTGCATCGAAATCAATTTCGTTTAATATATCAAATATATTATTTTAACGATTAAATTCTAAATTAATCTTTCTCTCTCTTCAACTAGTATTTTTTATCGAAGATAAAATCTCTCCGCAATTAATCCCAGACTAATTAAGCTCGAATCATACATCATTGGTGAATCTTTGGGAAGCGACCCAAGAGATCCCTTTATATGTTGGCAGTAAATCTGGTCGTCGGACTATCCGAACACGTACGTACCAAGTACTACGTTTTTATCCGATTTACGAGACAAGGTTGGCTTCTAGCAAAGCGCCATGCCTACCCAATTCTCCAGAAATATTCTTAATGGAATATACGATCTATATGAGGCGTAGTATACGTAGTATTGCGTATTGTGATCCAGTATTGGATGTCACATGCAAGGCCTGGGGCTAGAATAGTGTATGCCCCGTACGAAGCATATATCGGATCACTAGCAACTAGTCTCTTTATTATCGGATAATCATGACCTAGTCATATTATCCCGATGGTTGCAACCCTTAGGGAATGAGTTCTGTATCCATGCGTGATCATCATCTCCATATGACTGAAGCGATACTTCCATCTTGACATCACATCCAATACACTACGATTCTTAATAAACCTAGAAGAGGCGTACACAAAACCTGTTAAAGTGATGGACGACAAAAACCAAAGCGTATTGATTGTCGCAAGTACTAGCGATGCAAGTCTCAGGTTAAGACCAAATATACCTACCCTGATGCGGATTCCCATAGACATATAGTCATACTACCAATGGGATTCCGCGGGGGCTATCCAGAGCGAAGCTGTTTTCCGTACCATCGGTAAAACACAACCTCCTATCACACTTGCATAAATATCCAATACTTAAATACATGAGAATTATACTGTTACGCTTCCATAACACGCACAAGTGCAATACTAGTCTATTCCGCATTATCGATGTCTAGTCTCGATAATACTACGACTAGGGATATTTAATGATTAAACCTTTATGGATTGATATTGTCTCATATCTTATCAATCCGGAACTAATCATAAGGACTTTCATCATTCACACATTTAAGTAATCTAATTACGAAATGATAAAAGGAAATTTCCATTGCAACATAATTAATTTGTACAAAAACATAATGTCTTTTATAAATAGTGACGCTATGGGTCATAATTGTCCAACATAAAGCACACAATCAGCACAGATCGGGAATAAGGCCCAGGGAAAAAAGCCCACAATCAACAGTTCGAGAATAAAGCCCACAATCAACTCAGATCGGGAACAAAGCCCAAGGAATAAAGCCCACAATCAACAGTTCGGGAAAAAAGCCCACAATCAACACAGATCGGGAACAAAGACCAGGGAATAAAGCCCACAACCCAGATCGAGAACAAAGCCCAGGGAATAAAGCCCTATCTTAACACTGTTCGGGAACAAAGCCTAGGGAATAAAGCCCTATCTTAACACAGTTCGGGAACAAAGCCCAGGGGAATAAAGCCCTATCTTAACACAGTTCGAGAACAAAGCCCATAGGAATAAAGCCCTATCTTAACATAGTTCGGGAACAAGCCTAGGGGAATAAAGCCCTATCTTAACACAGTTCGAGAACAAAGCTCAGGGGAATAAAGCCTTATCTTAAGACAGTTCGGGAACAAAGACCAGGGAATAAGGCCCACTTTCAACACAGCTCAGGAATAAAGCCAAGGGGAATAAAGCCCTATCTTAACACAGTTCGGGAACAAAGCCTGGGAATAAAGCCCTATCTTAACACAGTTCGGGAACAAAGCCCACAATCTACACAGTTAAGGAACAAAGCCCATATTCAATACAGTTTGGGAACAAAGCCCAAAGGTCAAAGCATCTCAGGATAACAAGTAAGTTAAACAACAGCTGGCTAGCTAGGTAAGTAAAAATGCATTGCATAACTTTGATATGATTGTCATTGTCACACACTGCACAAGTCCCATCAAAGTGGGGGCGACTGTAGGCACTGCATTTTTGCATACAAGTCACGATGATGAGTCTCACATGGAGGCACTACCATTTAAGTTGTGGAAGTCGCGGGAAACGAACGTTAGAAGGGAAGAGTCGGAAATTGACACCTTGTTGGATTTAATTCGTTTGCTTAGCTTCGAGTTTGCTCGTTAAGCCTATGTTTTAAACACATTCTTGGCCCGAAACCACACACCAAGCCCACCAAAAAGAACCAAACTCATGCCCAAATCCCCTTAGCTCACGCCTAAGCCCATTAAAACACATCCAAAATAATAAATCCACACATTAAACACATGTTGAAATCCAATTAAATCACCTTCCCAAAGTAAGGAAATCAAATCAAATTGAATTAAATCACATTCCCGAATTAAAAGAATCAAATCAAATTCCATAAAACACATTCCTAATTAAATTAAATCTCATTCCTAAACTAAATAAAATAAATCAACTAAATCAAATTACCTTCCTAAATTAAAGAGATCATTTCCTTATGATACACAAATTAAATATCCCCATAATTACACATTATTTTTTCCCTATTCGCATAAGGATAACCCTCAACCCTTGCCTATAAAAAGAAGACTAAACCAACGCTTCACACCCCTGGACATTCACGCATAACATACAGAAATTCTCCAAGCACATTCATGCCTGAAGCCACCAAAACCAGCACTCTACTGCCGCAAATCACCAACCCCTAAGCTACCAGCATCACCGATAACCATATCCCAGAAACAGTCCACAATATCACCGCAAATCCCCCTGGAACCAGACCTCACCACTGCATAAAAACACCTCTGAAAACTACCCCAAATCAGCCCATAAACCTGCACCTAAACTATCGCAAAACACACCCTGAAAATCAACCATCAATTAACGCAAACAGCAGCCCAAATCATCTTTAAATTACACCTTTAAGTAGTCCAAAAACAGCAGTAAAAATAGCAGAAACAGCAGCCCAAAACAGAGGAAACAGCAGCCCGAAACAGCAAGGCAACGAAAGAAAACAACGAACCAGTGAACTAGAAAAGTTACGGAGTATTAACCCTTCCGACGGTCGCATAACGCACTTCCAAGAGATGATTTAAGAGGTTAGACCTGAGGGCACCTTTTTATTTATTCTCGTTCTTTTTTCTGTTATTTATTATTATTTCTTCGCATGTGTATTATGGATTCATGAATGTTGTGGCCATGGGATGAATGAAATATGTGTTATCTCTTGTGGTATATCGGATGGAAACCCATACGTAAATTCCGCAGCCGAATCCGAATGGACGGTAATGCGGTCTGTACTTGGAAACAACCATGTACCACTTGAGACACACACATATTTCGTTTCATCCATCTCATGTTTATTCTTGATTTAATCGGTGTATGTTTATTTTCCTTTATGCATGATTTAGTTGTTTAGTATGTTCTTTTTTATTCATGATTTAGGTGTTTATGTGATTAGAGGTATCGTTTTTTGTGGTTCTGTTCGAACGCGTTATCAAACGCTAATGCTACACGAACACATGCATTCTGTTTACCGTTCAAACGCGTTATCAAACACTACTCGAACGCGTGCATTCTATTTACCATCTGAACGCGATATCAAACGCTACTCGAACGCATGAATTCTATTTACCGTTCGAACATGTTATCAAACACTACTCGAACTCGTGCATTCTGTTTACCGTTCGAACATGTTTACGAACGCTACACGAACGTGCACGCACTGGACAAATTCCTTCATCATGTTTTGCATGTTTGTTTCCTTAGTTATTTCTTTATTTGGTATGTTCATGAAACTTAGATATAGGTAGTATGCAAACTTAGATATATGTAGTATGTAAACTTAGATGTAGGTTGTTGTTGCGTATACTTGGTTAGATTATTGCATAAATCCATTCATTACAAGTGGCATAAGTAAGGGACCATTCCGAACCCAACGGTTTGAGGTCTTCCCTTGTGAGGGGTGAGTGCGGCCTTAAATCATTTTCCCAGTTCACACTAGGTGGTGACTCCATGTTATTTCTCCGGTTTAGTTCCCCCTGTGGGCTACTCCGTACTCCTGACTAGGCCGCGAGCCTGGAACAACATCGCCGATTTCTGTGTCCTACAGTCACACACAACAAAGTCGAAATCAATGGTTAATAGTGCATAATACAAATATAACAGCATATATGATTGTTGTAGGAATTGTTTATAAATGGTTCAATGTGTTTAATTATTGAACAGATCATTTATGAGGTTCCATAGTGGCTTGGGGATTGGTGAATGACGATGGGGGCACTTTGGGAATTGGAATAAAAAAAATACTATTCACATGAATAGTAACATGGATAGTAAATTTTTTTTGTTATTTGTTTTGAATTTCAATTCGGCCCATACTCTTATTAGGGTTTTATAATCTCATTAAACCACTAAATTAAGATCAAATGTCTAAGATTAAATTAGCTTTTATCCCACATCTGATTCTTAAGTAATTTTGTTGTCTTTGGAGCACTATATAAGCCCAAAGAATTCTTCACAATTTTTTTACACCAAACCTTTCATATCTTGATTTTCCGCTGTGCACTCGCGGCCGCTTTCCAATAGTGGTATCAGCGTGCCATTTTTGTTTTGATTAGTTCTCACTCGTTTGAACTCGAAATTGGGTGTTTAAAAGCTCATAAGTTTTGCAAGATTTGGTTAAGATTTGAATTGTGAAATTGCATTTAAAGTTCACGCGTCTGCAGAAAAACGTGAATAGTAAATTTATTTGAATAAAATAAAATGCAATATCATAATTAAATATTAATCAAAGTTATTTAATGCCTAAAATAATTCCAACATATTAAAACTCATATGCTTGATGATTCTATGTATGATTAGAATTGGCATGATTATTTTATGGTGCAAGCATCTAGAGACTTTCTAAGAAATAGAAAGTGTATTGCTTATCCCATAGCTAATTAATTATTTCGTGATAAACTTATAGATTTATTACCTTTAAGGCTAATAAATATAAATCACTTGTTTATAATAAAAGACATTATAAAAGATACAAGTGGGTTGGGACCAAGGGGTTAATAAAACTTTCCAAACTAAAGTTAATTTAACCAAAGGTATTACTAGAGTTAGATAACGATTTGGTGTCTTCCTTCACTCACTACCTTTTTATAGCCAAAAGGAAAAGTTGTGAAGACATCTAGATAATCATTTATTCAAAGATTACCTTCAAGTATATTTAAAGTGCTGGACTAATTTGGAGGATCTATTGTTTATTCCTGTCACCAAGGCAATAAGAGCCTAAGAGGTAAGAGTATTTAAGAAAGTTCGCTCCACCCTCCCTTTGGGGAATTTTCAATGGAGGAATCCATTTGACAGTTATTCACTTAAACTTGCTAAAACCCTCAATAATAATTAAAGTCTAAAATTTACCTCTCATTGTAAAGTATAGACCCAAAGGGCTTAAACCGTATTGGCAGGACTATGCTTTACCAGACTGACCAATACCAATTTTTCCCTAAATCATACTATTGACAAAGGTTTGACTTTTCTGAGTCATAAGACGCAGCGACCCTTAGGCGTGGTCTTATAACTTAGTGGCAAAGATTGGGTGTCCACAAGGACTAGCATAAGTTATGGCATGTTTGATTGCCCAACCCAATGATCAAGGAATTGTGATTTATATCACAAATTGGTTGGGAACCTACCTAATTATCATATTTTATAACGACCGGCCCTAGTCGGAGTTATGAAATGATTATAATGGGATCCTTTCCCACAAGAAATCCATCATATTCGGGTTGATGTGATTTGCTTAAAATTTTAAAACAAGTGAGTGGGAGCAACTTCATAATATTAAAAGCCCATGTTATTATCAAACATTAATGAAAACATATTCATAATTTTAACATTTTTTCTTAACATGTAGGTTAAAATATTTCACAAACATTCAAATGGCAAACAGATTATCACTTCATTCCATCCTTGATGAACATTAGCTCAAAGGGGACAACTACAATGACTGGTTTAGAAACCTTAAGATTATCTTACGACAAGAAAAGATTTTCTATGTTCTTGAAATACCATTTCCCCCTGAACCCGCAGAAGATGCTGATCAAGATACATTTGTTGCTTGGAAGAAACACGTCGATAATGATGAGCAAGTAGTTTCCATAATGCTTGGCTCTATATCGGGCGAACTTCAGAAAGTTCACGAAGATATGGATGCTCAAACCATCATCTTTCACTTGAATGAGTTGTATGCAACTTCCGTTCATACCGTGAGATTCCAAGTGTCATGTGTCTTATTACAAACAATGTATAAGGAAGGATATATTAGTGGACATGTGCTTAAGATGATTGGCCATATTGAAAAATTTGCCAACTTCGGGTTCATCATGGATCATGAGATAGGTCACGATATAATTCTTCAATCCTTACCAAGAGAATTCTCTAACTTTATTATGCAGTTTCATCTATCTGATAAAGAAGCTACTTTAGCATAATTGTACAATCTGATAAAGCAAGCAGAGAAAGACTTGAAACCATAGCTTAAAACCTCCGTCATGCTTACGGATACGAACCTGAAGCCACGAGGCCCAAAGAAAAATAAGGACAAGGCCTAGGCTCCAGATCACCTAAAGCCCAATGGTAAAGTGGAGAAGAAAAAGGGAAAGGGGAAATGTTTCTTTTGTGGAAAGAATGGTCATTGGAAGAAAGATTGCAGATCATTGAAAGCCAAAGAAGCTAGGGAAGCCCAAGAGGCCAAGAAGCCCAATGCTTCAGGGTCTGAGAAACAGTAGGAGACTTTATCATGGGGAGGTTGACTTAGGCATTGGTAATGGAGCAAAACTGGTTGCATTGTGCGTGGGGACTTATTCATTAGTTTTGCCGAATGGTTTAGTTTTAGACTTAGAAGATTGTGTTTATGTACCTTCTCTAGTAAAGAACATCATTTCAATTTCTTCTTTATTTAATAAAGGCTTTTCATGCCTAATAAGTTGTAATGAATGTTATATTTATTTCAATGAAATAAAATATGGAGATGGTATTTTGAATAATGGTATCTATGTCTTACAAACTAACAAAGAATGCTCAACCTCTAATATATACAACGTTAACTCGAATAATATCAATAAATCAATTCTATGGCATAGTCGCTTAGGTTATATTAATGAAACAAGATTAACTAAGCTACATAAGGATTGGTATTTCAAACCCTTCAAATATAAACCTTATAGAACTTGTGAGTTTTGTTCACTTGGTAAAATGACCAAATTACCCTTCAAAGGTAAAGGACATTGTTCAGCGGAGACATTAGAACTCATACACTCTGATGTATGTGGACCAATGTCAGTCACCGCTAGAGGTGGATTCTCCTAATTCATTACCTTTATCGATGATCATTCGCGATATGGGTATGTGTACCTTATGCGGTGCAAATCTGAAGCCTTTGAGAAATTTAAAGACTTCAAGGCTGAAGTAGAAAACCAGGTTAATAAAAGTATTAAGTCACTAAGGTCTGACCGAGGTGGTGAATACTTAAGCAACGAATTTCAAGATTACTTGAGAGAAAATGACATTGTTTCCCAGTGGACTCCTCTGTGGACTCCACAGCACAATGGGGTCTCCGAAAGGAGAAATCGGACATTATTAGATATGGTCCGATCAATGATGCCATGCACGGATCTACCTCTTTCATTTTGGGGTCTTGCTTTATAAACTGCAACACTACTACTAAACCAAGTTCCTTCCAAGACTGTTAGTCAAACACCATATGAGTTATGGTCTGGGAAACGTCCTAGTCTTAGTTATCTAAGAGTTTGGGGATGTGACACATATGTCAAGCTCACACAAACTAAGAATTTGGATGATAGGGCAGTTAAATGTAAGTTTGTAGGATATGCCTTGAACTCAAGAGCATACGTATTCTACGTCCCAAATGAACAAAGAACATTTCTCTCACGAAATGCTAAATTTCTACAGAATGAATTCCTTCTCAAGAAATATAGTGGGAGTATACTTGACCTCGATGAGGTACGAGAAGAATAAACTAACATAGAACTAAACCCCAGGCCCCTCAAAAGGGCAGCGACGGAACAACCACAAGGTTATGAACTCAGAAGGTCTGGTAGGGAAAGACATGAGCCTGAAAGATATGGTTTCCATATTGATGAGGAACATGATCAGGTCATTGATAATGACGATCCCACCAGTTATGACGAAGCAATGCGTGACATTGATTCAGTCAAGTGGCTTGAGGCCATGAAATTCGAAATAGACTCTATGTATCAGAATCAAGTCTGGGACTTGGTAGATGCACCTAAAGGGATAAAACCCATAGGCTGCAAGTGGATGTAGAAGTGTAAAACTGATACAGAAGGCAACATCCAAATTTATAAGGCTAGGTTGGTGGCGAAAGATTATAGACAAATCCAAGGAATTGACTGTGACGAAACCTTCTCGCTTGTTGCAATGATAAAGTCCATTCGAATTTTACTAGCACTAGCTGCACACTTTGATTATGAGATTTGGGAGATGGATGTCAAAACAGTTTTCCTTAATGGGAACCTCATAGAGGAAGTCTATATGACACAACCTGCGGGGTTTCCATTTAAGGATGATCATAATAAAGTATGCAAGCTTAAACGATCCATTTATGGACTCAAGCAAGCCTCCAGAAGTTGGAATATAGGATTTGATGAGACAATCAAAGAATTTGACTTCATCAAAAATGTAGACGAGCCTTGTGTTTATAGGAAAAGTAGTGAGAGTGCGGTTGTATTTCTCGTATTATATGTCGATGACATATTAATCATCGGGAAAGATATTCGCATGATGCAAGCCACCAAGCAATGGTTATCTCAGAATTTCTCCATGAAAGATTTGGGAGAACCAGCCTACATCCTCGGCGTTAAGATCTACCGTAATAGATCTAAGAGGTTGTTAGGAATTTCTCAATCTACGTACATAGATAAAGTTTTGAAAAGATTCAAAATGGAAAATTCCAAAAGAGGTAATTTACCTACTTGTCATGGAATCAAATTATCTAAGGAGGAATGTCCACATACTCCTTCAGATAGAGAGCGTATGAGTAGGATCTCTTATGCTTCAGCAATAGGATCGATCATGTACGACATGCTATGTATAAGACCTGATGTCTCTTATGCTCTTAGCATAATGAGCAAGTATCAAGCAAATCCTGGTGAGCAACACTGGGCTGCTGTCAAAATAATCCTAAAGTATCTGAGAAGAACTAAGGATGTGTTTTTGACATACGGAGATTGTTCTGAGATAAAAGTCATTGGTTACTGTGATGCGAGCTTTCAGACCGATATGGATGACAGTAGATCACAAACAGGATATCTGTTTACTTTGAATGGCGGTGCTGTTAGTTGGAAAAGTTCGAAGCAGTCAACTACAGCGGGCTCCACCACTGAAGCCGAGTATATTACAGCATCTGAGGCTGCTAAAGAAACAGCCTGGATAAAGAAGTTCATCTCGAAGCTGGAAGTGCTTCCCGCGATAAAGAATGGTGTCACGATATACTGTGACAACACGGGCGCCATTTCTCAATCAAATGAACCAAGGTCCCACCAGAAATCCAAGCATGTACTCAGGCAATTTCATCTCATCAGGGAGATTATTGAGAGAAAAGAAGTTATTATAGAGAAAATACCCACAGAAGATAATCTTGCAGATTCTCTGACTAAAGGGCTGACTCAACAAAAGCATGATAGGCACACCCGAGAGTATGGTGTCCAGATTCATACTAGTTGGCTATAGTGCAAGTGGGAGATTATTAGGGATATGCCCTATACCCAACTTGTGGATGGGCTATATATACATGTATTTGTAATATTTTCATTAATTAATAAAATGGAAATCTTTATTATACGTGTCTTACATAACTTATATGAATCATCAACACTGTAATAAAGCTTTTGGAGTAATAAGAGGATGGCTTCCACGCCTTATGAGAATCATTACTCTTAAATGTTCCTAGTCATAGTTTTATGAATAATTTGGGCGTTCACAAAGTGGAGAGACTAGCATGATGATATTATTAGACATTATGACCCATAGCGTCACTGTTTTGTAAATGATATTGTATTATTGTACAAAATTAACTATGTGATAATGAAATTGCCTTTTGCCGTTATGTAAATTATTTACTTTGATATATTAATGGCAAAAGTCCATATGATTAGTTCCGTATTGAGATGATATGAGACAGTATCAATATAAAAGGTTTAATCATTAAATATCCCTAGTCGGAGTATTATCGAGATCGGACATCGATAATGCGGAATAGACTAGTATTGCACTTGTGCGTGTTGTGATGGCACAACGGCATAGTTCTCATATATTTAAGTATTGGATACTTATGCATGTGCG
Organism: Zanthoxylum bungeanum; assembly: GCA_019454045.1. NCBI lineage: Eukaryota > Viridiplantae > Streptophyta > Magnoliopsida > Sapindales > Rutaceae > Zanthoxylum > Zanthoxylum bungeanum. Next base: position 3,389 of record SKCR01014243.1, on the reverse strand, counting down.
ATAGGAGGTTGTGTTTTACCGATGGTACGGAAAACAGATTCGCTCTAGATAGACCCCGCGGAATCCCATTGGTAGTATGTCTGCGTGTCTATGGGAGGCCGCATCAGGGTAGGTGTATATGGTCTTAACCTGAGACTTGCATCGCTAGTACTTGCGACAATCGGTAAACTTTGGTTTTGGTGGTTCGGGCTTTAACCGGTTCTGTGTACACCTCTTTTGGGTTTATCGAGAATCGTAGTGTACTGGATGTGATGTCAAGATGGAAGTATCACTTCAGACATATGGAGATGATGATAACGCAGGATACAGAACTAGTACTCTATAAAAGGTTGCAACCGTCGGGACAATATGACCAGGTCAGGATTGTCCGATTTAAAGAGACTAGTTGTTTGATGTCCGATATATGTTTCGTACGGGGCAGACACATTTCCAGCCCCAGGCCTAACATGTGATCGTCCGATACTGGATCGATGTACGCGATACTACGCTATACTACGCTTGATAAAGATCTAATATTCCAATAAGAATATTTCTGGAGAATTGGGTAGGCATGGCGCTTTGCTAGAAGCCAACCTTGTCTTGTAAAATCGGTAAAAACGTAGTACGAGGTACGTACGTGTTCGGATTATCCAACGACCGTATTTACTGCCAACATATCGGAGATCTCTTGGGTCGCTTCCTGAAGATTCACCTATGATGTTTGATTCGAACTTTATTAATCTTGGATTAATTACGGAGAAACTTTATCTTGGATAAAATGCCTAATTAGGAGAGAGAACGATTAATTTGGAATTAATCGATAAAATAATATATTCGATATATTAAACGAAATTAGATTTCGACGCGGAATTAAAATCGGATTTTAATTCGGGCAAACGAATTAATTTAGAATTAATTCGTTAGCGATGTGAATAGTAATTTCGCTAGGCATAATTATTTAATTTACGTCGCGACGGAAATTCGTTAATTCGGAATTAGCGAAATCGAGCCCGAAAGTGTTTGCGGACACTTTCGTATTTTGAAACGAGTGGGACCGCAAATCACATGCGCGAAGTCTCATCACTTGACACGACTAGTTGATGGATGTATCTAGTCACCTTTATTGGATGATACATTGTCACTATTCTCAATGTAAGTATGTGAGGCCATTTAATGGCTTTTTGGGAGGGAAAACTTTTTCACGTTTTTGGAGGGATATTTACCAAATATTTTTTGGTAATTGTTATCTCATCATTCACGGTTTTGGAAACAAGAAAGAGAAAAAAAAAAAAAAAAACCAAAAGCCTCTCTCCCTCTTCTTCTTGCTCACGCCGTGAGCTTCAACAAGGCAAGAAAAATTGTTTTTCATCTTCTCCATTTTGCTAGCACAATGAAGGATCAAAGGAGGTGATAGGGAAACAACCTTGGAGCTTGGAATACTTGAAGACTTGAAGCTTCTCTCCCTTTTGCTCTTGGCCGAAAGTTTCCACCTTGAAGACTCAAGGATTTTCTTCATCATTTTTCATCACAAGCTTTGTAAGTATGATTCTGCCATGCTTCAAGCTTTGCATGTATAAATCGTGTGTTTCATTGGCTTATACTTTCTTTGGGACTAATAATAGAAACCAACAATGGTATCATGGAGCCATGTTTAAGCATGAAATACATTAGGGTTAATTTAGGGAAAATTGATTGAAGCATGTTCTTGTGAAATTTGATGATAAGTATGCTTATATGTATGTAATATGATATTATACATGATCAATTTTGAGAAAAATGCATTGGATGATTTTTCCCCAAAATTGTTGCTTTGGCCGAATATGAAGGTCCTTGCTCCGAAGCATGTTCTTGTGAAATTTGATGATAAAGTATGTATATGTATGTAATTATGATATTATACATGATCAATTTTGAGAAAAATGCATGGATGATTTTTCCCCAAAATTGTTGCTTTGGCCGAATATGAATGTTCTTGCACTGGATTGTGATTTTTTGTTTACAAGTTCATTAGATGACTTAAAACATATACGGGACTTAGATTAGTGATTCAATCGGATTGAAAAACAAATCGAACCAAAAAATCCCTCTTGGCCGAATGCAATATGGCATGTTAAAGGACTTGATTTTTGTTCAAATAAATGTTGGACATGTGTTTTGAACAAGTGATGATTAATAAATTAAATTGGTGTTTTGAAATATTTGGTTTAATGAATTAATCATGGATTTACACTTTAATTAATTGAATTTTAAAAATTTGGAATATTAAAATTTAATTAATGGGCTTAATTGTATAATTGGGCTTGTATTATTATATTTGGGCATAATGGGCTTGGTTGGGCCAAGTAGATTTGGGCCAAAAGGATTGGATCCAATTTGGGCTTAAATCACTCCATTAAGTCCAAATATAGTAAAATGGCTTTAATGTTTAATTGGGCCTTATGGGCTTGAAATTGATTTTATGGCATTTAAGGGTGATTCCTTATTTGAGCTTGGTAATTGGGTTTGACCCACATTGACCAAAGCCCAAGCCTTAATAAATCAATTGAAAGCCCATCGGACTTTAATTAAACAAACATTGGATGTTAGTTGGGCTTGGAGACCCAATTAGATTAGATTTAGAATCTAAGTCTTTAAAAGCACATTAAAAGTGTAAACATTTAATTGGAATTAATAAATTGAATTAGTATTGAATACGACTTAAATTGGATTTAACGGGTAGTTCGATATAATTCGTGAATTCGTACCTTATGTACTTATTCTCAAACGAGTTAGACTCGCGCAAAATCAAACCGCTGTTTGAACATTGGATGATCACTTAAACAAAGACTAATTAATTGGATTTGATTGGTTGTATAGCATGTCTTGATTGAATATATATGTATGTGATGAATGAATAGTGTATATCGGATGGATATTAGAAGGGAAAGGGTAATTTTAGAAATTATTGTAAATTTAGAATTTATAAATTGGACCTGCGTGTCCAGCCTATCTCTTTTATCTCTTTGTATTCTCTTCTCACCTAATTCCCCTCAATGTAAATGAGGTTTCTCTTATTGTATTATGTAATTGGGTAGAAGTAGAATATGCTAGCGGGGCAGGAGAGGAAAGGGAGTGATTTGTTCTAGGAACAAGTTGTTTTATATATCCATCTGTATATCACTATTAATTTACTTTACGCACTTTATGATGTTTTAGAAGCATGCTTAAGGGTGTATGATGATGAGACCTAACAAAGAAATAAATTGGTTGCCAATTACGCAAAAATCCCTCAATTTATATTAAGCGATTGTCCTTCCATTGAATGATTCTTGTTCAAGATCCAAAATTGGCTTGGTTTGTTGGCCAAAGTCAAGACCTTGTCAATTGAGGATGTACTTGAATCATGAGAGTTTTGTTCCACATCGGTGTCT
>SKCR01014242.1:0-56584 GCA_019454045.1 Zanthoxylum bungeanum | reverse complement strand
AAATATTGATATATTTTCCGCTCATCAGCTAAAGGCTTCTGGAGTATTGAAAAGGGCAAAGGCAAAATCATTATAATCTTCTGGGAAGATAAAGGACATATCCCAAAATGTCTGCCTAAATTGTGGCAAACGGGATCGCGGAAGCATGACTGCCATTTGGACAAAGCAGACATGAAGGAATTGAAGACGAGCAAGGCTCCGACTTCAAATATGTTTTTCAAGATTATGTTCACTACTAGTATTGAAATTGGATTTTAAATAATTAGTGTGATACATAAATACATACTGATGTTCAGAATCTGCTATGAGCAGGATACTGACTTCAGTTGAGATTAATCTGCAAATTGGAAACGAGATGAAAATCGATGTTTTAACCGTAGATACCTAAATTTAGGAACTACCTTCGGGTGTGTATCTAAATTTGGAAACTGTTATAATGTAACTAGTTTGACTAGAAACATTATCTTTATATCAGTGTTTAACCCGCTGCGGGTGAACCTTTATATTCTAGAACACTAAAGTGTTTTATTATATAAAGATGATATTGAGATAAACACATTAGATGTGAATAACAGAATTTATATTTTGAATATAAATAAATCTCAAATATATAACATGACAAACAAACAGCTCAAACTTATTTGATCAGAAGAAACTGATGTGGCATTGTTGTCTGGGACACAATTAAACAAGAATCGTATATCCACGCTTTTGAAGAGTGGATACTAGGACTGTTTTGATTCCATTCAAATAAAGTCTACGAATCTAGTTTATTTGGCAAAGTGCCTAAAACACTATTTACATGGTAAAAGTGCAATTGTCATCGATCTGTTAGCCCTAGTTCGTAGTGAAGCAAGTGGGCCCATGTCTAGCAAGGCTAGATATGTATATGAATATTTCGTGACCTTTATGGATGTGGCATCGCATTATGGTTGTGTGTTTCTTTTGAAGAACACAAATCGAAAACTTTTAGAGTTTCGACACAAAAATAAACAAACAAATCGGCTAAAGTATTAAACACCACGGTTAGACAATGATGAAAATACTTAAGCAATAAGTTTCTAATATACTTGAAAGAGTATAGTATTCTTTCAATGATGACTCCTCTCGGAACACGTCAATTTGACGGTGTGTCCAAACGGAGAAACCGAATTTTGTTGGACATGATAAGGTTAATCATGAGTCACTCTGAGCTACCATTTTCCTTCAAAAGGGATAAGCATTAACAGTGCAATACTTATTTTGAATAAGGTTCCATATAAATCTGTTTGACATACTTCATATTAGATATGAACAGGAAAGAAACTGGGTTTCTCACTCCTAATGATTTGGGAATGCTAGGCATACGTTTGGATGGTACCAAACTAGAACCCAAATTGGATAAGTGCCAATTGTAGGTTATCCTAGGGATACCAAAGTATAGTACTTATACGACTCACAAGAGAACAATTTAATTGTTGCTCACCATGCGGTTTTCCTAAGAGAAATACCGATATGCAGTGGTAAGTGAGAGGATAGTAAAACTCGATGAAAATCGGAGTAATACTATTCAAGGCACCAATTCCTTAATGGAACACAGATAGTTCATCAAGGATGAAACTATACCATTAATCTTCAAATACACAAGAACCGCATAAGTCGGAGAGAGTCAGAAAAACAACCTGGGGTATGGGTTTCTGATCTCAACTCATAAAGATGCCAATCTTATTAGGTAAACCAACTGACTACGTATGAGGAAGTGATACAAGGTATCGACTCCCTATTATGACAAAGTGTCATAAATCTAAATTTGATTCCATGTATATCAACAAGTTTGGATACTAGTTGATGTACAACAAGGCATTGTGCCTATTGGTACTATAAGTCTTCAACGTATAAAGCTAGGCTTTTAGCGGAAAGGTATCGTTATCAACATTGTGTCGATTACGATGAAACATTTTAACTGTTGCCATGGTAAATCCATTTGGATAATGATTGTTGATGGTGCATGTTTCATCCATGAAATATGTCAGCTGAATGGCAAAATCGCTTTCCTGAAAAGGAAACCATTTGGAGGATGTTTACAACATCCTGTTGGTTTTGTCGTGCCAAAACTAGCAAACAAGGTTTGCAGATTATTCGATCCATGTTTGGATTGAAGAAAGCATAGGTTCTTAGAATTATCATTTTGATGTAATCATAATGATTTATGATTTAATTCAAAACGAAAATGATTCTTATGTATATAAGGAGATTAGTGGGAGCGCACTGACAGTGGATGTCCTATAAATAATGATATTATGTCATTTCTTGGAAATGATATTCCCATAATACAATCGGTGAAAGCTTGGCTTTCATAAAAACTCTCCGAGAACTCATACATTGAAAAATATACGCGACCTGGTGTCTCATACGCTTTGAGCATATGGATTCACAAACAGGCCAATCCAAGTGATAGTCGCTGGATTGATGTTAAGAACATCCGTTAGTTTCTTAGAGAACTAAGGATGATGTCTTAGTCTATGGAGAAGGAGAACTTGAAGTGACTGGGATCACTGTAGCAAGTTTCCAAACCGATAAAAATGATTATAAATCGTAAACGGTACTATACAGTTTGAATAACGAAACAGTGAGCTGGAAATCTTCCAAGCAAGATACTGTTACCGTATAAACAACAAATACGGGTTATTGCTGCAGCTGAGGCGAGAATAGAAGCCATTTGGGTCCATAACAAATCTAATTAGATTAGATATAATTCTGTTAGCAGCTGAGCTAGGCGTCATCACAGGCTAAAGAATTAATGGTCTCATCAACGATCCATATACATACTTCGATATTAATCTGATTCGTTCAAATCATACATCGTGGCGATGTGATGATCGAATAAATCGCATCAGACGATAATCACGCAAATCCACTGACGAAAACCTTCTCAGCAGTTTGAGCCAACCTTACATAGTTCGGGTGTAAGACACTCGAGTGACTGGCTATAGGCCAAGTGGGAGATTGTTCGACAATTATGACCCATAGTGTCACTATTTGTATAGATCATGGTGTTGTTGTACAAATTAACTATGTGACAAAGGAGATTGCTCTCTTATCATTTGTGATTAGATCACCTAGATATATAAATGATAGGAGATCCCTATGATTTGTTCCTAGATTGAGAATGATATGAGACAGTATCAGTCCACGAAGGATAAATCATTAAATATCCCTAGTCAGAGTATTATCGAGATTGGACATCGATAAATGTGTAAAAGACTAGTATTACACTTGTGCGCGTTGTGAGGGCATAACGGCATAGTTCTCATATATTTGTGTATAGGATACTCATGCAAGTGTAATAGGAGGTTGTGTTTTACCGATGGTACGGCAAACAGCTTCGCTCTGGATAGACCCCCTCGGAATTCCATTGGTAGTATGACTATGTGTCTATGGAAGTCCGAAATCAGGGTAGGTGTATTTGGTCTTAACCTGAGACTTACACTGCTAATACTTGCGACAATGAATATACTTTGGTTGCGGTCGTCCAGGGCTTTAACAGGTTCTGTGTACGCCTATACTGGGTATATTTAGAATCGTAGTATGTTGGGTGTGATGTCAAGACGGAAGTATCACTTCAGTCATATGGAGATGATGGTCACGTAGGATACGGTACTAGTACTCTTCAGTACTGCAGTCATCGGGATAAAATGACAAGGTCATGTTTATCCGATTATAGAGACTAGTTACCAGACATCCAACATGTGCTTCGTACGGGGTATAAAAATGATATTGAGATATGTAGTGTTGATGTAAATAATGGTCTTTATATTTTGAATATAAATCAATCTCAAACATATAATGTAACAAACAAAAGGCTTAAATTAAGTAACAAAGATGAAACTTATATGTGGCATTGTCGTCTAAGACACATTAACAAGACTCGCATATCTACACTTTCGAATAGTGGGTACTTGGACGGATTTGATCCAAATTCGTATGACGTATGCGAATCTTGTTTATTAGGCAAAATGCCTAAAACACCTTTTAGCGGTAAAGATGCACGTGCCACCGAACTGTTAGCCCTCGTTCATAGTGACGTTCGCGGGCCCATGTCTAGCTAGGCTAGAGGTGGATACGAATACTTCGTAACCTTTACGGATGATGCATCATGTTATGGTTATGTGTATCTTATGCGACACAAATCAGAAACTTTTGAAAAATTCAAAGAGTTTCGACACGAAGTAGAAAAATAGACCGGTAAAAGTATAAAACATTACGGTCGGACCGTGGTGGAGAATACTTAAGCAATGAGTTTCTCAATGACTTGAAAGAGTATGGTATTCTTTCACAGTGGACTCCTCCCGGAACACCTCAATTAAACGGTGTGTCCGAACGGAGAAACCAAACAATGTTGGAGATGGTAAGGTCTATGATGAGTCACACAGAGCTACCAATTTCCTTCTGGGGATATGCATTGAACAGTGCAATACTTATTTTGAATAAGGTTCCGTCAAAGTCTGTTCAACAGACTTCATATGAAATATAGACATGAAAGAAATTGGGTTTCTCATTCTTGAAGATTTGGGGTTGCTGGGCATACGTTAAACGTTTGGACGGTACCAAAGTAGAACCCAAATCGGATAAGTGTCTATTTATAGGTTATCCTAGGGAAACCAAAGGATATCACTTCTACCACCCACAAGAGAACAAAGTATTTGTTGCTCTACATGCGTTTTTCCTCAAAAAAGAAATTCCTAAATGCAGTGGTTAGTGGGAGGAAAGTAGAACTCGATGAAAATCGGAGTGATACTGTTCCTGGCACAGAATCCTTAACGAAACATGAACAGTTCATCAGGGATGAGACTGTACCACAATCTTCGAATACACAAGAACCGCGTAGGTCGAAGAGAGTCAGAAAACAACCTGAGAGGTATGGGTTTCTGATCTCACCTTATGTGGATATTAATCTTATTGAGGAAGAAAAACCGGCTACGTATGAGGAAGTGATACAAGGTATCGACTTCGGTTTATGGCAAGATGCCATGAAATCCGAAATGGATTCCATGTACACCAACCAAGTTTGGACACTGGTTGATGCACCAGAAGGCGTAAAGCCTATTGGTTGCAAATGGGTCTTCAAGAATAAGACTGACATGGATGGCAACATACAAACGTACATAGCTAGGCTTGTAGCGAAAGGGTATTGTCAACGACATGGTGTCGATTACGACGAAACATTTTCACTTGTTGCCATGATTAAATCCATTCGGATAATGTTTGCTATTACTACATATTTCGATTATGAAATATGGCAGATTGACGTCAAAACCAATTTCCTTAACGAAAACCTTTTCGAGGATGTTTATATGTAAGAGCCTGGCGGTTTTATCGTACCAAAACATGCAAACAAGGTTTGCAAGTTAAATCGATCCATTTATGGATTGAAGCAAGCATCGTATTCTTGGAACCAACGTTTTGATGAGATCATTAAAAGAATATGATTTCGTTCAAAATGAGGATGATCCTTGTGTATATAAGAAGGTTAGTGGGAGCGCACTGACATTCATTGTCCATTACGTTGATGATGTATTGCTTATTGGCAATGAAATTCTCATGCTATAATCGGTGAAAGCTTGGCTTTCGTTTAAATTCTCCATGAAATATCTGGGAGAAGTAGCCTTTATTCTAGGAATAAAAATCTACCGGGATAGATCTAGAAAGCTTCTTAGACTCTCCCAGAGCACATATATTGACAAAGTGTTGAAGAGATTCAACATGGAACAGTCTAAGAGGGGACTATTGCCAGTGTCACAAGGCGTCACTCTATCTAAGGACATGTGTCCTAAAACTCAAGATGAGAGAGACAACATGAGTCGGATCACGTTCGCTTCTGCAGTCGGATCGATCATGTATGCCATGATATGTACGCGACCTGGTGTCTTATATACTTTGAGCATGTGTAGTCGCTATCAGGCCGATCCAGGTGATGGTCACTGGGTTACGGTTAAGAACATCCTTAAGTATCTTAGACGAACTAGGGATGCGTTCTTAATCTATGGAGATGGAGAACTTAAGGTAACTGGGTTTACTGATGCAAGTTTCCAAACCGATAAAGACGACTGAAAGTCGCAATCTGGGTACATATTTTGTTTGAACAATGGAGCAGTGAGCTAGAAATCTTCCAAGCAAGAGATTATTGCCGATTCAACAACAGAAGCAGAATATATTACTGCAGCTGAGGCAGCAAAAGAGGCAGTTTGGATCCGTAAATTCCTAATTGGATTATGAGTATTTCCCTTAGCAGCTGAGCATGTTCCTTTGTATTGTGACAATAACGGGGCTATAGTGCAGGCTAAGGAATCGTGGTCTCATCATCGATACAAACATGTTCTTCGACGTTTCCATCTAATTTGTGAGATCATACATCGTGGCGATGTGAAGATCGAGAATGTTGCATCAGATGATAACATTGCAGATCCGCTGACGAAGGCTATTCCTCAGCAAAAGTTTGAGTGACATGTACATAGTTCAGGTGTTAGATACTTGAGTGACTGGCTATAGGCCAAGTGGGAGATTGTTGGACAATTATGACCCATAGCGTCACTATTTATAAAAGACATTGTGGTTTTTGTACAAATTAACCATGTCACAAAGGAAATTTCAATTTTATCATTTTGTAATTAGATTACTTATATATATAAATGATAAAAGTCCTTATGATTAGTTCTGGATTATAAGATATGAGACAGTATCAATCCACTAAAGGTTTAATCATTAAATATCCGTAGTCGTAGTATTATAGAGACTGGACATCGATAATGCGGAATAGGCTAGTATTACACTTGTGCGCGTTATGGAAGCGTAACAACATAGTTCTCATATATTTGGGTATTGGATACTCATGCAAGTGTAATAGGAGGTTCTGTTTACCAATGGTACGGAAACAGCTTCGCTCTGGATAGATCCCGCGGAATCTCATTGGTAGTATGACTATGTGTCTATGGGAATCTGCATCAGGGTAGGTGTATTTGGTCTTAACCTGAGACTTGCATCGCTAATACTTGCGACAATCAGTGTGCTTTGGTTTTGGTCATCCAGGGCTTTAACAGATTATATGTACGCCTCTTATGGGTTTATTGAGAATCGCAGTGTATTGGGTGTGATGTCAAGATAGAAGTATCACTTCAGTCATATGGAGATGATGATCACGCAGGGATACTGAACTGGTACTCTATTATGTTGCAACTATCGGGATAATATGACAAGGTCATGATTATCCGATTAAAGAGACTAGTTGTTTGTGATTCGATATATGCTTCGTACGGGCAGACAAAATTCCAGCCACAGGCCTAGCATGTGACATTCGATACTGGATCGCAATACGCAATACTTGGTATACTACGCTTGATATAGATTATGTATTCCTTAAAGAATATTTCTGGAGAATTGAGTAGGCACAATGCTTTGCTAGAAGCCAACCATGTCTTGTAAATCGGTAAGAACGTGGTACGGGGTACGCACGTATTTGGATAGTTCGACGACCGAATTTACTGCCAACATATCCAGTGATCTCATGGGTCGCTTCTTGAAGATTCACCGATGACGTTTACTCGAACAGAATTAATCTGTGATTAATTATAAGAGAGAGAAAAAATTAATCTAGGATTAATTGCGGAAAGAATTAATTTAGGATAAAATTCAATTAATGGAGAGAGAACGATTAATTTGGAATTAATTGATTAAATAATATATTCGATATATTAAATGAAATTAGATTTCATAGAGGAATTAAAATTCGATTTTAATTTGGGCGAACGAATTAATTTAGAATTAATTCTTAAGCGACTTTAATATTTTATTAACGTCGCAACGGAAAATTCGTTAATTCAGAATTAACGAACCCGAGCCCAGAATGTGTTTTGCAGGCCCACTCAGATTTTGAATTAAAGTGGGCCCCAAATCAAGTCACATCACTAGTCAATCTCATCACATTTTCCTTGATGGAAGTTGTTAGTTGGTGTTTACTTGAAAAACACATTTCCTTATTTTATTTTGAAAAGTGAGTGACCTTTACCAACTTTGTAGATTTGGTATATGGTTTTGAATTTTGGAAAATCAAATAACACACACACTTCTCTCTTCTTTCTTTGGGCGTGAATCACTCTCCCTCTTCTTCTCCTCTCCAAAGCCGAGAGTTGCTTCTCTTGATTGGGAAATTTTGTAGCAAAATTTTCCTAAGCTAGCACTTAAAGGAGTCTACAAAGGTGATAGGGAAACTATCCCATTCAGTTTTGAATTCAAAGATCAAAGCTTGGAGTTCAACAAACATACAAAGGAGAGCTTGGAGCACTTGACAAAGATTGCAAAATTTTGTTATCTACACATCCACCATTGCCGATCAAAGTGAGTATTTTTCCGCAATCTTACTTCGATTATTCACACTTGTTTATGCTTAATAGATCTTTTGCATGTTCTAGGAGAACCCAGCAATAGTATCATGAGCCAAATTAAGCATGAAATGGATTATGGTTCATAGACTTTATTTTGGGGATTTTGTGATTTGAGCATGATATCTTCAAATTGAATATTTGGTTATGCTTAGATTATGATAACTTAGAGTTATGCATGATTAATTTTGAGAAAAATTGATTAGATTAATTTTTCCCAAATTTGTTGACATGGCCGAAAATTTGAACCCTTTTAGCTTATTATGTTTTTTGATTTTTAGACCATTGGATGTGTTTAAAATGCATGAGATATATTGATTTGTGATTTAGTTGGATTGAAATCAAAATTGATGAAAAAAAATGCATGAAAAACGTGAGCAATAGAAGTATGTTATGAGTTGATTTTGCGTCAATTATGTTGGACATGTATTGAAAATGATAAAGCATGATTAATTAATTAAATTGGTGTTTTGGAATGTTAATTTAACTAATTAATTATGGCTATATACTTTAATTAAAAATTATGATATTTGGAATATTGTAATTTAATAAATTAGTCTTTAATTTGGAATTGGGCTATTGATGTTACATTTGGGCCTTATGGGCTTGGTTGGACCAAGTTGGTTTAGAACATTGGATTGGATCCAATTGGGCCTAAAACCATTCCATAAAGTTCAAATATAATTAATGGGCCTTTTAAATATTTAATTGGGCCTAATGGGCCAAAATTAATTTTATGGCAAAGAGTGATTCATTATTGGGCTTTGGTTGCCAAGGTCCATGCCGTGAGAATTAACTAAAATCCCATTGGACTTTAATTAAATTGACATTGGATGTTAATTGAGCCTTTGAGACCCATTAAGATTAGATTTAGAATCTAAGTTTAATTTGGAATTAAATAAGAATTAGTATTGAATACAAATCAAATTGGATTTAAAATTGCAGTTCGATATAATTCAAGAATAAGCATTTTGAGTACTTATTCTTAAATGAGTTGGACTCGCGCAAATCAAATCGTTGTTTGAACATTGGTTGATCACTTAATTCAAGATTAATTAATTGGATTAGATTGATTGAATAACATGCTTTGTGTGAATAATGTATATCATATGGATATTAGATGGGTGAGGGTAATTTTGGAAATTGTTGTAATAAATTTAGAATTTATTAAATTGGACCTGCGTGTCCAGCCTTTATCTCTTGACTCTTTGTAATTCTCTTCTCACCAATTCCCCTCAATGTAAATGAGGTTTCTTTATTGTATTATGTAATTGGGTAGAAGTTAGAATAGTGCTAGCCGGGGAGAGGAAAAAGAGAGATTTGTTCTAGGAACAATTTGTTAAATATCCATCCGCATATCATTATTATTTTAATTCGCGCCTTATTATGCTTTTAGAATGCATGCTTAAGGGTGTATGATGAGACCAAATCAAAGATAATAAATTGGTTGCCAATTTACGTGAGAAACCCTCAAACAAATATTAAGCGAATTCATTCCATTGAGTTTAAGAGCCCTAATGTCTTGGTAAATTTTTTTTTTTTTATCATTGGATGACTTAAAACAATTGGGTAAAGTTGATTTTAGGTTTAATTGGATTGAATTTTGAATTGGATAAATTTTCCCCAAATTAGTGGCTTGGCCGAATCTAATGAGTTTTTGAAATTCATGGTGTTTTTTGATTTTGATTCATTGGATGAGTTGAAATGATTGGGAAATGATGATTGTGGATTCAATTGGATTGAAACCGAATCGGAATGAAAAACCCCTATATTGCCGAGAATGACAAAGCATGAAAATGGGTTTGATTTTTGATAAAATGTGTTGGACATGTTTTGTTGTGAAAGTGCATGATTAATTAGGCTAATTGATGTTTTAGAAATGTTAATTGGGTAATTAATTGTGTAATACACTTTAGGTTAATTAAATTATGAAATTGGATTTGTGTAATTTAATTAATTTGGGCTTATTTTGGAAATGGGCCTTAAAGGTTGTAATTGGGCTTATTGGGCTTAGTTGTACCAAGTTAGGTTTAGGCTAAATTGGTTGGATCCAATTGGGCCCAAAACCGCATCCATAAAGTCCAATTATGACTTAATGGACCTTAATTTTAATTGGGTCTAATGGGCCTAAATTGGTTTCAAGGCACATAAGGGTGATTCCTTTAAATGGGCTTTAGTCTTTAGGTTTGACCCGAGTTGACCAAAAGTACATGCCTTAAAGAAATTAATTAAAAGCCCATTGGACTTTAATTAAATAAACATTGGATGTTAATCGGGCTTTGAGACCCGTAACGATTAAATTTGGAATTTAAATCGTAAAAGGTTTATTAATAAAGTGTAGTATTTAATTTGGAATTAAATAGAGAATTAGTATTAAATACATATTAAATTGGATTTAATGTTGTAGTTTAATTTAATTCAAGAATTCGTACTTTGAGTACTTATTCGCAAAACGAGTTTGACTCGCGCAAAATCCAATCGTTGTTTGAACATTGGATGATCACTAATTATCAGATTAATTAATTGGATTAGATTGATTGATAACATGCTTATGTGAATACATGGTTGCGATGCATGAATAATGTATATCAGATGGATATTAGATGGGTGGGGCAATTTTGGAAATTGTTGTAATAAATTTTGAATTTATTAATTGGACCTGCGTGTCCAGCCTATTACCTCATTTCTCATTGTATTTCTCTTCTCACCTATTCCCCTCAATGTAAATGAGGTTTCTTTAGAAGTGTAGTGTAATGGGTAGAAGTAAATGCATGTGCTAGCAGGAGAGAGGAATTGGAGAGATTTGATCTAGGATCAATGTGTAAAGTATCCATCTGCATATCATTATTATTTTATCATATGTGCTTTATTATGTGTTTAGAATGCATGTTTAAGGGTGTATGATGATGAGACCTTAACAAAGATAAAATTGGTTGCCAATTTGCACGCGAAAAACCTCGCTAAATATTAAGCGTTTTTCCTTCCATTGAGTGATTCTTACTCAAGATCCAAGACTGGCATTGGCTTGTTGGCCAAAGTCAAGGCCTTTGTCCGTCGAGGATGTGTTGGCAAATTCTAAGGTCCCAAGATCATAAACAAGCATGAAAATGAAGTGCGAATACAACGACGAAGTCGCAGAATACTCACATCGATCGGTTGAGCGACGCGGAGGCAAACGAGGCAACAAAAACGAACTGCTGTCCTCCTTCACTGGTTCGGCAGTGTGCAGTCCAAGCTCACTGGTTTGGTTCAGTTTTGGTCATTCGTCAAGCTCCAAGCTTCGTCAAACGGTTCCCGGCTCATGGGTGGACTTCCCTATCACCTTCACATGTCTCGTAAGTGTGCTAGCACTTGTGATTTTGCCATAAAATCACACTCTTTTGCTTCCCTTCACTGTTCGGCAGTGAACAAACCAGAGGAGAGAAAATGCCCATTTGGGCGTGAGTGTAGGAGAGAAGAAGTGAGGTTGTTGTTTTGATTTTGTGTATCTAATACCAAAAATCAAAAGTCAAACACCTATTACAATAATAATAATTGTCTTTCAAGCTTTCAAAAAACTTTTCAACAACTCTCATCAAGTCACATCTATCAATCAAGTTGTCAAGTCACATCACTCAAAGTGACAAGTGATTTGACGCTTGAAGTGCCTAGCGATTTGACGCTTGATTTGACTTGCGTACCGCACTCGAATTCGAAATGCGAATACGCTCGCAAATAATCTCGGGCTCGGGTTCGCTAATTCCAAATTAACGAATTTTCCGTTGCGTCGTAATTAAATGATTACGCCTAGCGAAATTACTATTCACGTCGCTAACGAATTAATTCTAAATTAATTCGTTCGCCCGAATTAATTTAGAATTTCAATTCCGCGTCGAAATCTAATTTCGTTTAATATATCGAATATATTAATTTACCGATTAATTTCAAATTAATCGTTATCTCTCTTTATTGATATTTTGTCCCAGATAAAATATCTCTGCAATTAATCCCAGATTAATTTTCTCTCTCATCTAATTAATCCCAGATTAATTTAGAGTGCGAGTTATACGTCATCGGTGAATCTTTGGGAAGTGACCCATGAGATCCCCGGATATGTTGGCAGTAAATTCGGTCGTCGGACTATTTGAACACGTAAGTACCTCGTACTACGTTTTAACCGATTTACAAGACAAGGTTGGCCTCTAGCAAAGCGCCATGCCTACCCTATTCTCCGGAAATATCCTTACAGGAATAAAGGATCTATATCAAGCGTAGTATACCGTAGTATTGCGTATTTCTGTCAAGTATCGAATGATCACGTGCTAGGCCTGGGGCTGGAATTGTGTTCTCCCCATACGAAGCACATATCAGATGTCTGGTAACTAGTCTCTATAATCGGATAAACATGACCTTGTCATTTTATCCTGATAGCTGCGCAGCATTTAAGAGAACCAGTCCCGTATCCTACGTGACCATCATCTCCATATGACTGGAGTGACACTTCCGTCTTGACATCACACCCAACACACTACGATTCTCAATATACCCAGTATTGGCGTACACAGAACCTGTTAAAGCCCTGGACGACCTCAACCAAAGTATATTGATTGTCGCAAGTATTAGCGGTGCAAGTCTCAGGTTAAGACCAAATACACCTACCCTGATTTCGGAATTCCATAGACACATAGTCATACTACTAATGGAATTTCGAGGGGGTCTTATCCAGAGCGAAGCTGTTTCCCGTACCATCGGTAAAACACAACCTCCTATTACACTTGCATGAGTATCCTATACCCAAATATATGAGAACTATGTCGTTGTGCCCTCACAACGCGCACAAGTGTAATACTAGTCTTTTACGCATTTATCGATGTCCAATCTCGACAATGCTCTGACTAGGGATATTTAATGATTTATCCTTCGTGGACTGATACTGTCTCATATCATTCTCTGTCCAGGAACAAATCATAGGGACCTCTTATCATTTATATATCTAGGTGATCTAATCACAAATGATAAGAGTGCAATCTCCTTTGTCACATAGTTAATTTGTACAACAACACAATCATCTGTACAAATAGTGACGCTATGGGTCATAATTGTCCAACAGGATGTGTTTGAATCACGAGAGCTTTGTTCCATATTGGTGTCTTGTCCAAGTTGTGGTTTGTTGGCCAAAGTCAAGACCACTTCTTGTCCATCGACATTGATTACGAAGCTTTCTATGGTCAATGGGTCGCGCTTAACTGGGATCACTATGTTTGTTGTGCCATAGCCAAGGCTTAGTTGATTCTGAGGAAAAAGGTTAGGTAATACATTGGATGTATTGGCATATATAAGATATATGTTTCGGACTTGGATATCCCCTACCGGATCTAGGAATTGGATTGGATCCAATCGATCTCAGAGATCTACCTAGTTAATTATCATACAATTTATTGGCCAAAGTCAAGATTGTGTGATATTTAACGGGATCCTACCCCACTAGGAAACACGGTTTCCCGAGTACTCGACAGAGGGTTAGAGGCTCGCCGAAAAATAGCGAGAGGCGAGTATTAAATTTGCAATATTCGTTTATTAACTTGCCATACGCGCTCAATCACAAATTATTTCGTCGTTAAATTAAATGTTAGTTGGACTAATATTTAAATTGTTGTTTTAATAAACAGTTGGACTGTATTGTAGTTGATTATATAATTGGATTATAATAATCAATATATTTGAATTAATTAATTTCAATTAATAGTTGATTTTATAGTTGGACTATAGTAATCAATATAATTGAGGTTAATGATTAAAATTATATTTGATTGTATATTTGGACTATAATAATCATTATAATATATTGTACCACAAATCGTTGATTAAATAGTTGGACTATTAGAATCAAGATATAATTGAAAGATTAGTGTTTAAAACATAATCCTGGGAGAAAATGTATTTAAACGACTTTAATTTTCAAATTGGGAATAAATTTCAGGATGGTCCTGGAAACTAATAAGTTACTTTACTTGATAAAATAACGTATTAGGCCTAAGCCTGGAGTTAAGAAAATAAGTGGAACATGATATTTGGAATATTCATGTAATGATAACTTTAGTGCTTAATCCATTATACTTGTCATAGACTCCTTAATTTCTTTATCAGAACTAAGGATTAGATCCCTAAAGTATGATAATGAAATTAAAGGATCTTCATAGATTAGATCTTAGAAGTACTTTTATTGCAATAGTAAACTCTTGGAGAGTTAATGGCTATACTCAAGGAGACAAAGCCAAAGTTTGCAATAAATCAAGTAGCGCAAGACGCATCTTACTTCGATATTCCAAAAGGCCAAGGCTTGGCCAAAGGCTTCTGGAATGTGAAAATGGCAAAGGCAAAATCATTATAATCTTCTGGGAAGATAAAAGGACATATCCCAAGAAGGAATTGAAGACGAGCAAGGCTCTGACTTCAAATATGTTTGTCATAAATATGTTCACAACTAGTATTAAAATTGGATTTTAGATACTTAGTGTGGTACATAAATATGTACTGATGTTCAGAATCTGTTATGAGCAGGATACTGACTTCAGTTGAGATTAATCTGCGGATTGGAAACGGGACGACAGTCGCTGTTTTAATCGTAGATACCTAAGTTTAGGAACTACCCTTAGGGTATGTACTTAAATTAGGAAACTGTTATAATGTAACTAGTTTGACTAGAAACATTATCTTTATATCAGTGTTTAATCCGTTGTGGATTTACCTTTATATTCTAGAATTCTAAAGTGTTTTATTATATAAAGATGATATTAAGATAAACACATTAGATGTGAATAACATTATTTATATTTAGAATATAAATAAATCTCAAAACATGACAAACTAATAGCTCAAAATTGATTTGATCAGGTTGAAACTTGTATGTGGCATTGTTGTCAGGGACACAGTTAAACAAGACTCGTATATCCACACTTTTGAAGAGTTGGTACTATGACTGATTTGATTCCAATCAAATAAGTCTACGAATTTAGTTTATTGGGCAAAGTGCCTAAAATACTATTTACTTGGTAAAAATGCAAATGCCACCGATCTATTAGCCCTCGGTCATAGTGACGTAAGTGGGCCCATGTCTAGCTAGGCTAGAGATGCATATGAATGTTTCGTGACCTTTAAGGATGTGGCATCGTGTTATGGTTACGTGTTTCTTATGAAACACAAATCGAAAACTTTTAAAGTTTCAACACGAAATAGACAAACAGATCGGCTAAAGTATTAAACCATCACGGTTTGACCATGATGAAAATATTTAAGCAATAAGTTTCTCATATACTTGAAAGAGTATAGTATTCTTTCAATGAGGACTCCTCCTGGAACACGTTAGTTTGACGGTGTGTCCGAAATGAGAGACCGAATTTTATTGGACATGATAAGGTTAATCATAAGTCGCTCTGAGCTACCATTTCCTTCAACGGATACGCAAAACAGTGCAGAACTTATTTTGAATAAGGTTCCTTAAAAATCTGTTTGACACATTTCATATTAGATATGAACAGGAAAGAAACTGGGTTTTCTCATTCCTGAATATTTGAGTATGCTAGGCATATGTTTGGTTGATACCAAACTAAAACCCAAATCGGATAAGTGCCAATTGTAGGTTATCCTAGGGATACCAAAGTATAGTACTTATACAACTCACGAGAGAACAATGTAATTATTGCTCGCCATGCGGTTTTCCTAAGAGGAATGCCTATATGCAGTGGTAAGTGGGAGGATAGTAAAACTCGATGAAAATCGGAGTAATACTATTCCAGGCGTCGAATCCTTATTGGAACACAAATAGTTAATCAAGGATGAAACTACACCAATAATCTTCGAATACACAATAACCGCGTAGGTCGGTGAGAGTCAAAAAAACAACCTGGGATATGGGTTTATGATCTAACCTCGTAAAGATGTCAATCTTTTGAGGAACACGAACTGAATACGTATAAGGAAGTGATACAAGGTATCGACTCCCTATTATGGCAAAGTGCCATAATGTCCGATATGGATTCCAAGTATATCAACTATGTTTGGATACTAGTTGACGTACCGTAAGACATTGTGCCCATTGGTACTAAATAAGTCTTCAAGGAAGACATACATGGATGGCGACATACCAACGTACTAAGCTAGGCTTGTAGCGGAGGATGTTACACATCCTGACGGTTTTGTCAAACCATAACAAATGAACTAGGTTTGCAGGTTATTCGATCCATAAATGGATTGAAGCAAGCATTAAGTTCTAGGAATTATCGTTTTGATGTAATCATAATGATGTATGATTTAATTCAAAATGAAAATAATTCTTGTGTATATAAGGAGGTTAGTGGGAGCGCACTGACAGTGAATGTCCTGAGTAATGATGATATATCATTTCTTGGAAATGATATTCCCATAATATAATCGGTGAAAGCTTGGCTTTCTTGAAAACGACTATAAGTCGTAACAACGGTACTATAAAAGTTTGAATAACGGAACAGTGAGCTGGAAATCTTCCAAGCAAGATACTGTTACCGAATAAACAACAAATGCGAGTTATTGTTGCAGCTGAGACAGCAATAGAAGCCATTTGGGTCGATAACAAATCTAATTAGATTAGATACAGTTCTATTAGCAGCTGAGCTAGGCTTCAGCACAAGCTAAAAAATTAATGGTCTCATCAACGATCCAGATACATACTTCGATATTCATCTGATTCGTTCGGATCATACATCGTGGCGATATGATGATCGAATAAATCGCATCAGATGATAATCATGTAAATCCACTGACGAAAATCTTTTCTCAGCAGTTTGAGCCCACCGTACATGGTTCGGGTGTCAGACACTCGAGTGACTGGCTATAGGCCAAGTGGGAGATTGTTGGACAATTATGACCCATAGTGTCACTATTTGTACAGATCATGGTGTTGTTGTACAAATTAACTATATGACAAAGGAGATTGATCTCTTATCATTTGTGATTAGATCACCAAGATGTATAAATGATAGGAGGTCCTTATGATTTGTTCCTGGATTAAGAATGATATGAGACAGTACCAGTCCACGAAGGATAAATCATTAAATATCCCTAGTCAGAGTATTATCGAGATTGGACATCGATAATACGTAAAAGACTAGTATTACACTTGTGTACGTTGTGAGGGCACAACGGCATAGTTCTCATATATTTGGGTATAGGATACTCATGCAAGTGTGATAGAAGGTTGTGTTTTACCGATGGTACGGGAAACAGCTTCGCTCTAGATAGACCCCGCGGAATCCCATTGGTAGTATGACTATGTGTCTATAGGAGTCTGCAATCAGGGTAGGTGTATTTGGTCTTAACCTGAGACTTGCACCGCTAATACTTGCGACAATCAATATACTTTGGTTGCGGTCGTCCAGGGCTTTAACAGGTTCTGTGTACGCCTATTCTGGGTATATTGAGAATCGTAGTGTGTTGGGTGTGATGTCAAGACGGAAGTATCACTCCAGTCATAGTGGAGATGATGGTCACGTAGGATACGGAACTTGTTCTCTTATATGCTTGAGCTATCGGGATATTATGACTAGGTCATGTTTATTCGATTATAGAGACTAGTTACCAGAGATCCGATATGTGCTTCGTACGGGGCAGACACAATTCCAGCCCCAGGCCTAGCACGTGACATATGATATTGGATCAATATACGCAATACTACGTATATTACGCCTGATATAGATCATTTATTCCTGTAAGGATATTTCTGGAGAATTGGGTAGGCATGGCGCTTTGCTAGAAGCCAACCTTGTCTTGTAAATCGGTATAAACGTAGTACTAGGTACTTACGTGTTCGGATAGTCCGGCGACCGTATTTACTGCCAACATATCCGGGGATCTCATGGGTCGCTTCCCGAAGATTCACCGATGATGTATGACTCGTACTTTAATTAATCTGGGATTAATTTGATGAGAGAGAAAATTAATCTGGGATTAATTGGGAAGATATTTTATCTGGGATAAAATATTAATTAAAGAGAGAGAACGATTAATTGGAATTAATCGATAAAATAATATATTCGATATATTATACGAAATTGGATTTCGACGCGGAATTGAAATTAGATTTTAATTCGGGAGAACGAGTTAATTTAGAATTAATTCATTAGCGACGTGAATAGTGATTTCGCTAGGCATAATCATTTAATTACGTCGCAACGGAGAATTCGTTAATTCAGAATTAGCGAACCCGAGCCCGAGAGTGTTTGCGAGCGCATTCATATTTTGAATTCGAATGCGGCACGCAAGTCACATCAAGCTTCAAATCGCTAGTCACATCAAGCGTCAAATCACATGTCACTTTGAGTGATGTGACAATTTGATTGATTGATTGAGTGATTGATATGGTAGTTGAAAAGCATTAATTGGTTTTTGCTTTTTGACTTTTGGTAAATGGAAAAGGGTTTTGTTTTTTGATTTTTTAAAAAAAATCAAAATATAAAAACAAAACACTTTTTCCTTCTCTCTCTCTAACCACTTACGGTCTTCTCTCTTTCCCTCATCTTCTCTCACGGCTTGGAGCCAATTTCTTTCTTCTTCCATTTCTGGTTCTGCCGAAAGACAAAAAGAAGCAAGAGAGTGATTTTGTTGCAAAATCAAGTGCTAGCACACACATAGAGTTATCCTAAGGTGATAGGGCAGTGATTTCGTGAGCTTGGAATCCATTTTGGAAGCTTGGAGCTTGGAGCTTCATGGAGGACATCCATGGCTGATTCTTGGAGGAGCCAAAGCAGCAAATGCCGAGCAGTCCACTGCCCAAAAGCTTCACTGCTAAGCCATCTTGGAGGAAGAAAAGGCTTGTGTTCATCGCGTCGCAAGATCCGTTCAATGTGAGTATGATTCCGCCATTCTACTTGTGTATTCACATGCGTTTTTGTGCTTGATTTCATTCTTGGGACCTTAATAGAAACCAACAGGTCTTACCTCTTCTCTTGTGAATTTCTGCATCTTTCAAGGTTTCTATGAGTGCTACACTCATTTTCTTGATGCATTAGCACATTGCCCTTGTTTCTTGTTCTTTTATTCATCTCCTTATTCTTCCTCTCTTCTCATTCTTCTTCATTTTTTCTCTTGTTTTCTAATTTTTGAAATATTGAATAGTAGCCCTCTTTTTATACTAGGACTTAATTGATATTAGGAATAATGTGGAAAAGTGTAGAATTTTGAAGAAATTTTGAGAATCTACTAGAATGACCCTCGGGTACTATTCATCCAAATTTTTAATCTATAATTTTGGCTTGCTTCTAATTTTAATTTGGAAATATGTTCAACGTGAAAGTTGTAGATATCGATCTTAGCTTTCCGACGATATAAAATTTATAAAAATCAAAGTTCATATGAGAAAGGTAAGGTCTAAATACCATGAGCTGTCGAAATAGAGCATCATAAAGTTTCGTGTCGAAATTTTGAAGAATTTACCGTTTGTCCCCAAAGTCATTCCATGAAGGTATATGTGCTCAAACATAATTTATATTACGTAACACTCATCCCACGTTGTAACAGTACTACAATGCAACGATAGTAGAGACTACCGATCGTTACAGAATGTTAAGGCCACCATGAGGAGAAATGCTACCTTAAAGTGTAGGTGAGTCAAAAGAAAAAGAAAAAGTAGAAGTTGTACCATATCGAGCTTAATAGGCAAATACATAACACTTTTGAGATATTTAGGTTGGTTTGACCGATCGGATCCCAATTTTTTAGACTAAATCACCGAGTTGGCTTTCTTAGGATTCAAGCTGTGATCAAACCTTTACACCACACACACACTGTAAGTCTGGCTTAGATGATTTATTCAAGAACTTAAATTTGAGTTGTGTTGGGTACTTTGAAAGATCTTTGGTTTCACTACTGAGCAATCTTTAATGACAATGTTATGTATAACTACCATGACTGTTTTATTTTTGTGTGATTGCATATATATGTAAATGACGTTTGTGGGTGTCGTCGCTGTAAGCTTTCTCGGGACTATAACTCGTCCACTAGGGCCGTCTAGGGGTTTAAAGTCTTGTTGCATATGTTAAATACAATTGTGATCCCTACGAAAGTGGTTTAAAGTCTTTCTTAGGCTTAATTTAATTTATTTTTAGTATGTTTATTCATTTTATTTCTTGTTGTTTTGCTTAAGGACTGGAAAAATATTAAGTTTGGGGATGTGATGAGCAGTTAAAATATCCATATATTTTCCGCCTTTTGTCTTAACACTTTATGGGTGATATCAAGTTTGTATGAGCTTTGATGTGTTTTGGGTGTGTTTTTGCAGGTTAAAGTAATATTACGACTCAATGAAATTAACAATGGGTAAAAACGACAAGATACAGGCAAATCGGGAAAAAATCGGAGGTAAAACAGTACAAAACTTGATTAGTGAGCAACATGTTAAGCGCGTCGTGACGCCAAGCATGCAGAGTCACGACGAGCTGAAAGTTAGTAAAGTGAGTCGTGACGCGTTTCGCGCATCGGGATACGGGGAAATCGGTCCAGATTCAGCCCAAACTCGATTTTTTATCAGGAAATACCCAGGACGTCCTATATAAGCATAAGTTCGTCTCAAAACCTATTAAAAGCCTCATAATATATTTTAGAGCCTCCAAAGCAAAA
The DNA here is from genome assembly GCA_019454045.1 of Zanthoxylum bungeanum. Lineage (NCBI taxonomy): Eukaryota > Viridiplantae > Streptophyta > Magnoliopsida > Sapindales > Rutaceae > Zanthoxylum > Zanthoxylum bungeanum. Next base: position 35,543 of record SKCR01014242.1, on the reverse strand, counting down.
AAGAACGCGTAGAGTAAGACAAGAACAAGTGCATCAACCGAAGTTGGAGTTTGAAGCCGAAGACTGCAAACGAGAGTTCTTTCTTCCATTTTCTCACCAATGATTAGCTTATTTTTGTTGAATATTATGAGTAGCTAATTCATTAAATCTCAGGTTGTAATGAATCTTAATCTTGTTTAATTAATTATTTACATATCTTTATTTTTTAGGTTTGTTATTTATTATTTATTATTCTCTGGACTTGAATGTTTATTTTATTTATTTGGCCAACAATAGAATAATCTTGGTAAATCCTTAGGAACTTGACAGAGGAAATTTGGATTAGCCGTGGGATAATCGTGTTGAATAAATTCCTCTGCATGATAGAAATATTCCTTAAGGGCATGCGTAGATATTATTACAACCTGACCTTAATAAATTTAGTTTAAATTAATTAACATAAATATTTAGTTAATTAGTTTAAATTAAATATTTCCACCTGACCATCGAAAGAGGCTTGTGAATATTTAGTGTTCCAGGTTAATAATTAATAAAAACAACACAATTGAATAAAAAGTGTCTGAACCCATTGCATGCATGCTTAGGTGAAGTTACAACCCTAGGTTTTTCTATCTATACAATTTTCAAACATTTGTTATTTGAGCTTATTTAATTTAAATTAAATTTGATTAAATATAATTCTCTTCTCAACAGTTTAGTTTAAGTTAAGTAGATTAATCTTGATTTTAATAAGATAAAAATTAAGTCTATGTATGTGGCTTCGACATCCGACTATCAGTCACTATATTACTTGAGTGATACGTGCGTGCTAGATTTAAATAAAATCGTGATCATGATTCATCAATTGAATTATAATTCATCTCTAATATATATATATATATATATATATATATTATATATATATATATATATATATATGTTTGGTTGTCTTCCAGTCCGGTTCTTACAATCCGTATTTCTTTCAAATACGCTAAATGATAACACAAAATACTGTCAAACAGTGGCTATTAGCGTCTGAATTTCGTCCGGTCATCCTGACTGTTATATTATGACAAAATAATTATAGGAATTCCTAAACTAAAAGATCCTAATAAATTATAATATATTGGTGTAATTATAATAATTGAATATAAAATCAAGTTAGCATAAATAACTTTGAAATACAACTCATGGCCAGTGTTTTCAGAATCGGATCGGGGATTGAGCGTATGATGTAAAAGTTTCAATGGGTCATTGAATCTATTGGTTGAACCATGTCCAAAAAATTAGTGAAATTGACTTATGTAATCAATAATTTTATTTAATTAAAAAAATATAAAAACAAAAATTAAAAAAAATTGGTCTGGTCTGGTTCGGTTTTTACCGATTTTGTCCATTTAATATCAAACCGATTTTTTACATATTGACAGACCGGACTCACGACCAATTCTAGATTCGGCCGATCGAACCGACCGATCCAGTCCGGTTATGAAAATTAAACTCATGGCGATAAAATATGAGTATGAATTATGTCTCTCGATTTTTATATTGTATGATATGAAAGAGGGCACATATATGGTACCCCAAGGGTATCAAATACTATTGGGTGCAAATATGCTATTTTGATCATTAAACATGCAACTTAAATCATTAAACATGCAAACTCTACCAATAAACATGAAACTAGTTTCATGTTTTCAAAAATTTCATATTTATTGATAGAGTTTACATATTTAATATTTTAAATTATATATTTAATGGTCAAAATAACATACTTGTACTTAAGGGTATTTGATATATGGCCCTTGAAAGTTAATTTACCCACAAGTGAAACCCAAATTATCATTTCACCTGACATGACAAGTCAAAAAGTTTTCCACAATCCTTTTTCTCTCCGGAAAAATAAATTAGATAGGTTTTCAGATTTCTTGATGTATTTAAAAAATTGCTTTGCATATAAAATTTCTAAATCCATATTATAATATTATATTTTTAAGTAAGATTTATCTTTATTCATCCTAAGTTTGTTAAACTTTCTTAATAATTTAATTATTGTTAAGTGTCAAAGGTGTCATTGAAGACAATTGATTCACAACCGCTGGTGGGGTTTCAAAATTTGAGTCGAAATCTAAATAAAATTTAATTTTAAATATATAATATAATATTTATATTTTTTTATTTATCGGTAACGATTATTCATTTTAAAAACTCATGTGGCTCTCAAAATTTAAGTTAATTCAACGCCCCCTTGCTAAGTGTAAACCAGCAACTCAGAAAGCAAAATGATAATTAAACCTATGGTATTATAACATAAAATGGTTGTGTGCTGTAAGAGCATAATCCACACATTTTTCAAGAGTCTCGTTTCAAATTTTAGGTTTACTATAATCATCGATTTCATTTATTTTTTAAAATTTTAAATAAATTAACCTTTTAAAAAAATAATGAAAATAAAGATAAAGCTCAATAATAGATAGTTTTATAAGCTAATCATCCAACCGCAAAGGGTTGCCTCAATGGTAAATATATTTGATTTGAGTGGTTTGTTCTCTCTCAAATTCAAAATTTGAATCCCATTAATTGTGTTTCTTTGAGGCCATGTCCATTAGTGTAAAAAGCCAATGATTTACTTTGATATATGCTCGGAAATTTCCGAAGACACGAGATACAAATTTCAGATATTAATTGAGGTAGGTGTAAAGTTAGCGGATACATCTCTTGATTACCCAAAAAAAAAAAAAAAAAAAAGTCAGTCATGCAATAACCTTCGCTCTTTTGGTTTTTGGAAGGTTTCATGCTATTTTTTTCAAACAAAGGAAGCTTCCTGCAATCTTCTCAAATGATGAATTTATATTTAAGAAATAAATCAATTCGACTTCAAATTGTAGTTTGTAACGCACTTCATCACTTTTTAACTATTTAGTTGATGTTGATAGGGGTAGAGATGATAAAAAATTTTCGAATCTTGAACGATATTCGAATGATTTTTCGTTGCGAATAAATTCTGATCGGAATTCGAACGATTTATATTTCGAATAACGATTTTTTTAACTTAAAAATCACAATTTCCAATTGGAATACGAGATCCTAAATCGTTGTTACAAATTCATATCGATTTTTCATCATAAATCTATAATCGAAATATGATTGGGATTGGCATATCTAACGCGTAGTTGATCAACAATGATATATAATTTTGTTGTCATTTTTCAGTTATGAAAGAGACAGAAAAACAAAGAAATATTTGTAGTATGGTATTGTATAATAGTATAAAAAGGTTTTGCCAATTTTATTGATTCAACCGATTGAAATAATAATTCAATAAATTTTTTAAATTACCGATTGAATCACCAACTCAATTTTTAAAATACTATATAATAATAGTATAAAAAGATTGTGGAAGACTGAAGTCAAAATAAGTCAACAAATGCTTGACTCTATCATCATGCGGACATAAATATTGAAAGTCATTCAGCTAATTTCCACGCGCTGTTGGAAAACAAACTTTTAAATTATGAGTTTTGAAACTCAAGCACAAAGAATTAATTCAAGATTTGAAATTCCATTTTACAATATTTTCCATGTTCAGATTTAAACTTTTCACGATTAATGTTGAGGTCTTATATATAATGCATGCACACATGAAACATCACTGTTATTATTATTTTGATAGTTAATTAATTTAATTTTTCAATAGAAAATAGTGTTTTTATCTAATATATATAGGAGCATGACATTTTAATTTTAATTTTTTTTGGTTATTATTATTGTGTAGAAATATACGACTAATTATGTGATTCAAAATTGATTAAAATTCAATTATATTTAAATTATTATTTTAAAATTTATTAATTAAAATTTATTTAAAAACTCGTTATAAAAATAAATTCAGTAACAAATCCAAACCCTAGTGGGGGTAATTTGAAAATTGGTACGTAGTGATGAATTGAATGAGTCAGATTTGATGGGACTAGCCCTATCAATGGACTTTCTTGGGCATTGCCTTGTGAATTGTGATTGTGATTTCATGAGAATTTTTCTCATCCTTTTCACATTTGTTATTTCACTTTCCATTAAAATTTTGGACGTGAATGTGGCTCTCGTAACTTCAAATGTAATGCCAGTCACTCAGTTTCATCAATCAACTAAAAGAATGTTTCCATTACATTTATAAAGAGAATAATTATGATCTAAAAAATAAATAAAAAATTCAGTTTTTTTTTTTTTTTTAACAAGAAAAAAAAATTACTCAGTGATTAAGTGATAGACACCTCCTCCTCTATTTTTTAAGTTTCAAATTTTGAGTCTTTTCATGTAGGCGTGAGAATAAATTTTCTTCTTCTTTATTTAGATCGAATTTTTGTGCTAGACTTTAAATTTAATACATTGAGGTAAGTCTGGACAGACATTATGATTTGCTTCAAATTCCAACACAGCTTATCATGCATTTCTTAGTAATTGAATTATACAATATCGAGTAGAATTAAATAAAAGAATTGCATTTTGCAACTAATGTTGATTTTTTGGAATTATATTACAATCTGTTGTTATTTATAATGGCATAATTCAAATCACTAAAAGAATTATGGCTTTTAGCGTCCAACACTAAAAATCACTTTTAGCGTCGTAATTAATATTCGATACCAAATATCAAGCTTTTAGCGACGAAAATAATTTTCGACGCTAAATATTCAACTTTTTTCGTCGAAAATAGTTATCGACGCTAAAATTACTCTTATAGCGTCGAAAAGTATTCGACGCTAAATTATTTTACAATTCCAATAATTTTTGGCGCGAAATGTTATACTTTTAGCGTCAAAATATAAGTCGACGCCAAAAACTAGGCATTTAGCGTCGATTAAGTAGCGTCGCTAAAGGTTTATGAAGATTCCACCGACAATCCTCTAATCTTTAGCGTCTAAATTTTTGTCGACGCTAAAAATTGGACATTTAGTGTCGATTTATTGTTTCGACGCTAAATATAGATTAAAATGCAGAATGCCACCAACCCTTCTCCCCCTCTGTTTTTTCTCCCATTCTCTTCATTTTCATCATCTGAAATCTCAGAATCTGTCATCTGCAACCTCACAACTCTCCTACAAATTTTCAATAAAATTGTAATCAATTTTCCATAAGGTAAGTCTTCTTTTATATTTCTTTATTATTTTTCAATTTTTATGATTATGTTTATTATATACTTTTTGTTAGTGGTTTATGGTTCATATATGTAGATTAAGTTAATTAATTAACTAAATAGAATTTTTCTGTAAACTATTTACTTTATCAACTAAATATATATGTATATGCTTAAATAAATAATTAATGAATTAGTAATGTTGATGAGTGTAATATGATATTTAATAATTATATTATTATATTTAGGTATTTCGCTTAAATGGATAGAAATTGGATGAGCTCGCTGGATAGATTGAGTGTTGAATATCGTAATGGAGTGTATGAGTTTATGGAAGTCGCAAAGCAACACATTGATACAGAAGGTCGTGTTCGGTGTCCATGTGCAAATTGTTTGAATAGGAAAAGGAAACGGTTAGATGAAGTTCATAATCATTTATACATGCCAAGAATATCACCAACTTACCGTACGTGGATTTATCACGGTGAGCAGTATTATTCTCAGTCACGGTTTATTGATTCCGGTGAAGGGAGCAGTAGTTACAATCAACCTGTAAATGATGAGATAACCGATGCTTTGCATGACTTATAAGGTCCACAACTTGTTCATAGTGTCAGCGGTGACATGCCAGTGTTAAGTGGAAATGATCAAAATTTATTTAGTGAACTACTTGATGAGGCAAAAAAAATTCCATTTGAGGTGCTGGAATGTCGATCTTGAATTTCGTTGTGAAATTATTACACATTAAAGTGATCAACAGAATGACCAACAAAAGTATTGATATGATGCTAGAGTTACTGGGCCAAATGTTACCGGTTGGAAGCGAATTGCCTAAGTCGTACTACGAGGTAAAAAAAATGTTGCGTGATCTGGGAATGGGGTATGAATCCATTCATGCTTGTAAGTATGATTGTGTATTATTTCGTGCAGAGTATGAATCACTTGAATATTGTCCGATATGTGGTGAAAGTCTGTACAAAGTCCGTGGTACGGGGAATAAAGTGGCTCAAAAGATATTGCGATATTTTCCTTTAACGCCCAGGCTGCAGAGATTGTTCATGTCACGACACACAGTAAGTATACATATATTTTCCTTTATTTCGACGCTAAAAGTTATTCTCGTCGACATTTCGGCTTCCACCTTTTGCGTCTGATTATTTCAACGCTAATAATATTTTGCGTCGAAAATATGATTTTTAGCGTCGATTTATTTCGACGCTAAAAGGTATAATTTTTGTAGTGAATATTTAAGCTGAAAAAATAATAAGTTGGATTTACTTTCAAATATTTATAAGAAAAATAACCTCTACAATACACACGAGAATACTAAAACCCTCACCTAAAAATGATATGAAGGGGTGCTTGCTACTCGACCAATAAATAGTTTATGACTGATGGAAATTGAATTGAGAAGAAAAACGAAAACCTACCCAACCAAGTATTATCTTTAAAGAGAAAGAAAAACTTAATGACTTAATGATAGTAACCATTATAATTTCAATTAATCTTGTATTTATGTTAGTTTTTGTTTTCCCTATTTTCTCTTGCAAAAGAATTGAAGAAAGATAAATATGTACGGCGTCAAAAAATAGTTTTACTGATACTAAATTAGTATTAGTAAAGACTTTTACTAACACTTGTTAATAATGTCAGTAATCAAGAAATCAGAGATTACTGACACTGGTTATTATTATCAGTAATTTTCTGACACAATAATATCAATAATATTATGACACGAAAATATCAGTAATATACTGATACTAAAACATCATTAAAATATTAATACTAAAACATCACTATCATACTGATATAATTTTAATTATCAATAATTTAGGTTACCATTTAGTGTTAGTAAATTATATTACCATAATATCAAAAAAAATTTAGACCAAAAATTAAATATATACATATTTTTACCTATTTTATAATATATAATCTGAAATTTGTACTAACACAACCAAACACCACATAGTGCTAAAATCTAAATTCATATAAACATCTTATTAAATCAACATTCTTACAAAAGTCGAATAAAATGAAACTCTGATTCCAAAATAAACACAATATTCTTATAAAAGTGGTCATTAGCCAACAATTCCAATAAAAATTATTAGTATTCACTTAATACAAAAGTAACTTCCACCACATAATCCGCCTTTTTAGCAACTTCATTTCTGGAAAAAACAAATTGTCAATACATTAGCAATCAACAATTCCAAATAACAAACAATTCTAATCTCATAAAAAATAAAAATCCTTAATTGCTAAATTATTACAAGATCACCCCAAAGATGCTTTCGAAACTATGATGTATGCAATGCTGGAATCTAATTTAAAATTTTATATATAATTTTGATATATTTGAAATCTCAAAAATGTGTTTGACATAATATCACAAGATTTATAAGGTGGTCTGGTTTCTAACAAGAAGTGGAACCTAAAAGTGAAGGCTTTTAAGAGCTAACACGTAAAATTTCAAGCTTTAAAGAAAGATTGTACAACTAGATGAAGAAAACAACTTCTCACTTAGAGGAAGAACAATCATTATCAAATTTCAATACTTTTTCTCCATAGAAACTGAAATGTCTTGTAAATAAGCCGGCAAGCAAAGCAACACTTGCAACTAAGTTTGCGTCATTGCATGTAAAACTAACATAACAAAAATTACTGCATTGTCGATAGTAGATCAATTTGGTACATATATGACTAGTGTAAGATAATGCATGTCTAATGCAATTCAATGTCACAATTCATATTCAAGTCAGCACAATCAACCATAGTCAACAACGAGCTAATGACATCCCAATCATTCAATACATAAAAGGAGGGCTTGTGCCCTAATTTAGTAAACACATCATTATTCACATCCAAGATGCATAATGCCCACACATACCATCAGACATATTAGCATATCTCATACATTTGGATCCACCCTCAGATCAAAACTATTTCGGCCCAAAAATAAAATTATAATCTATTCGAAAATTCTTTTGAATTTTTTTTTTAAGAGTAATGTACTAAAACTTGAATTTGTCCGAAAACATATGAAACTTTAAATCTAAACTATGAACTGGCAGTGTACTATGCACGCTAAAGTGAGTTTTCAGAAAACATCCCATCAAAGTCTCAGTCATATGTCAAACATCAATATGTCATCATCATCACACATCAAATACACTAATGGCGCACACACACTCTGATATGGAGTTTGACTACACATATTGATGTCTATACTCTTAAAAGTACAACTACATACTACAGTATCAAGCTCTGGTTCCCAATATCGAGATACTCATAACTATGTCTGTTGGGGTTTTATCAGGGCGGCGCAGCGGAAGAAACGCGGTTTGGGCGAAATTGTAGTTTAACTTTTTTTAAACATATGAATAAATTATTCAATATCCTATATTAATAATTCATTTATATTTCACCTAAACATATTTATTCGATATCATATAACGACATAAATAATATGGAAACAGTGGGAAATTGTTGCGAAAATATTTTTCCGCAAAATAACATAAAACGCGTTTCCGGCCGTACCGACCGACCAATGAACATTGGGATTGCCCAGGTCAGACCCAAAAATATTTGGACAGTTCGTTGACTGCCCGAATAGTGACAAGTTTACTGTTTGGGCAGCTGTTACCCGGTAACGCCATTTTTCACTGTTTTTCGTGAATTTTAACTCCGAAATAATTCCCGATTATTATTTTTCTTGGGCCATTAAAATAAACTTATTTATTTTAATTACTCAAAACTAAAATTTTTCCCAAGAAATAATATTTCTTGAAAATTACTGTTTGATCCCTAAACTTTGTATTTTGTTCATTTTAGTCCTCAAATTGTCAAATATAATTTTGGATGATTCCAAATCAGTTCTAAAATGATTTTCAACATGTCCAACACATCAAAATATAAATTGCAATAAAGTCCGCACTAAAAGACAAAATTACAAAGAAGCCCCAAAGGTTTCCAATTTTACAATTTAGTCTAATCTTGTTCAAAACAAGTCAAGATCAAATCCAATCAATCCCAAATTTAATATGCATCATAATATATCAAATATATGAAAAGCCCCAAAATTGGAATAGGTTAAGAACCCTAATTTCTCAAATTACTCTAATTGATCAATTTACACTAAATTGAATAAATTCAACTCTTTAATCAATTCTTTAACACACCAAACAAGTCTCACCACTTTGAAACAACTCAAGAACAATTCTAGGTCATAAATAAGTTGCCTTAAAACTCTAGAATGGCAACTTGACTATTATTAATCAAAATAATGCTTAATAACCATTTATAAGCATACTTAGTTCATACACACATGCAACATCAATCCAACAAGTTTCCAATCAATTAATTTACATAAGTGTAGAGAAAAATCTAAGCAACACATATTGAAGCTTAGAAACATGGAAACAATTTTCAAGTTGAAGAAAATACTTACAAAATCAAAATTTTCCCAAACTTTTCTCTTTTGTTCTTCAACTTTCTCTCAAACTTTTCTTAGTAAATATTTGGTAACTTGTGTTGTGTGAAATAAAATGAAACAAAAAAACTTTTTATATTTTCCTTCAAATTACCGAAAATAGCAAAGGAAAAATAAAACAATTTTTTTTAATTTTATTTGAATTTCATTTACAAGTTACTTGTTCCATTTGATAACCTTTATCAAAAAATGATACAACAAGTAAACCAACCAAATCATGCCATTTCCTAACTTTAATCATAACAAAGATGTTTGTTTTTCAATTAATTTAATTATTTAATAATTAAATACAAATATCTTAAATATATGTATTATATTTACATTAAATATCTCAAATACATATATTAATGATTATGTCAAATATCTCAATTTGATAATTAATTAATGTATATTTAATAATATCAAATATTAAATACAAATACACATTAATTAGGAAATAACCATTAGGTCCCTTTGCGTGTATTTTTTGTTTAACGGTTAAACGATTTATAAATAATCTCCATTATTCATATAAATTGCCATAGTGCTCTACGAGTATATTTCATTAGTGACACTCTCTAGATTCAAACATATCCTTCACATAATCCTATTTCTTGTCCATAATTTACCCACCCGTAAATTATGACGACCACAGATAAACTCACTGAATCATACAGGTCGAGGTCATTGCATAAGTATAATCTCTCCGTCACAGGTATCCAGATTATCCCAGAGATATAGATATAAACATCAAATCTTTATAGGTACAATCTTGTTGACGTATCTATTAGCAATATTCTAATTAAAACTCGAAACTTACTTTCGAAGTATACCATGGCCGTGGATTTAACAGATTGCTAATCATATAATGAATATCTATGCCCTGTACACAGGACTGACAAATCCTATCTTACTACACACAGGTTATCATAAGCATGAGTCCACACCTAACGAACAAGGGGAGGTCTGATCTTAATAGATCAGTGACGTGACTGCCATCTAAGTGTGGAGGATAACTCATATATCCACAGTGGTATCTCAAGTCAAAGAATCACTATGCTGCTCAACCTGAGAAGATTCCTATTGACATTGGTGTACCATCTATTAGGTAATCTTCAGTGACTCGTTCAATGTTTATCAAATAAACACCTACACGTCTATACGAGTCTCCCGAGACTCATGGTTTATTGGGATAAACCATCGGATCAAGTCTGATATACGATATGTACTGGTCTCATCAGATTTTACTAACTGACCCGTGTCAGTAAATCTTGATCAGGAACTTAATTTGATATTATATATCTAGTAGTGACACTTCCTAATGTCAATTACAAACTACATTGTAATTGCGCATTACATTATGTTGGGGTTTTATAAGGAATTACGGGTTGGCGCAGCGGAGCGCGGAAAACTTATTTTTCCGATTTCAAAATTTTTTCTTAGAACAATTAAATAAACTTGTTTATTAAATGAACCAATACTTGAAATCTGAAATTTTAACCCAATAAATCATATTTCTTATAATTACTAAATTACACCCAAGTTTTGTAAATTAATTATTTTGGTCATTAAAATGTCAAATACATATTTAATTGATTCCAAATCAATCCCAAAATAATTTATACATGTCAAATACATGAAATTACAAATTACAACGAAATCCAAATTTTTTTTCCAAATTGCAGAAACTGCCCAGATTTTTTCATTAATTGCAATTTGGCCCAATTTATTCAAAACACATCAAGATCAAATCCAATTAATCCCAAATTTAATGTACATCAAATTAAATCATATATATGAAAATCCCCAAAATTGGAATGGGTTAAGAACCCTAATTTCATAAATTACTCTAATTTCACAATTTATATTAAATTGGCAAAATTCAGCACTTTAATCATCCAATTACCACACCAATCAAGTCTCACCATCATGAAATTAATCAAGAAAAATTATAGGTTAATTATTAATGACTAATCAATTCTAGAATGACAACTTTAATTTCTAATTAATTTATTAAACTTAATTACACTAATAAGCAAATAAATTAATCATACATGCATAACATCTTAGAACAAGTTTCCAAAAAAATTAATTACAAACTTAAGAGTAGAGAGATCAATCTTAGCAACACAATTGAAGATAAAAATAATAGCAACAATTTCTATCTTGAAGAAAATTGAAGAATACTTACAAAATTTTCCAAAATTAAGCTTTCTCTTTTTGATTTTTCTTCAAATCCTCTCAACTCACTTTGTAATATTTTTGTTAAACTTGTGTGTGTAAAATAAAACAAAACCATTTTGTTATCCAATTCCCACCATGGCCGAAAATTTTGATTAACAAAAATAAATAACAATTATTTTTATATTGTTCAAAAATCATTGGCACACATTTTACAAAATTAAAGTTAACACTTTAACTTTAATAAAGCAAATAAAATGTGTTCCAATGATTTCATGCCATTTTCTAAATTTAATAAAGTATAATCATGTCATAAGATAAACTCTCTGAATCATACAGGTCGAGGTCACTGCATACGTATAATCCCTCCGTCACAGGTATCCGGATTATTCCAGAGATATAGATACAAACTTCAAATCTCTATAGATATAATCACGTCGATGTTTCTATTAGCAATCCCTTAATAATACTTAGATCCGATTTCTACAGTGTACAACGGGCCCATGGATTTAACAGATTGCTAATTCCTTATTGAATACCTATGCTCTGTACACACAGGATATCCTGAGCATCAGTCCACACCCAATGAACTGGCGGAGGTTTGATCTAAATAGATCGGTGACGTGACTGCCATATAAGTGTGAAGGATAACTCATATATCCACAATGGTATCTCAAGTCAAAGAATCACTATGCTCACTCAACCCAAGAAGATTCTTATTGACGTTGGTATACCATCCATTAAAAATCTTCGGTGAGTCATTTAGTATCTATCCGCTATAAACACTTACACTTCTATATGAGTCTCCAAGACTCATGGTTCACTGAGAAACCATCAGAATCCAAGATTATAATATAAGATATGTACCAGTCTCTACGGGTTTACTTTACTGTCAAGTAGTGTAAATCTTGACCGGGAATTGTCTAAGAATGACAACGTCATGATACATCTCAATGTCAGTTGCGATGCTTTTGCAACAATATTATAACTAATAATTCTAAGGTCGGTTACGTCTTTACCATATTAAATAAGAAGTTATATAAAAAACCGTTCATTTTATTCATAATAAAATGTTACATTAGTATTTACGAGGAAATGCATAACAAAATGGCGTTCAGAGCACCAACCCTAACAAAATCCCCCACTTGCTCTAGTCCCAATATCGATTGTATCTAATACCCATCGACTCCACATGTTTATCAAATAACTTCGTAGGTATGGCCTTCGTAAGCGGGTCTGCTACATTATCTTCACTCGTTACCTTGCACACGATAATGTCCCATCGGGACACAATCTCTCGGATTCTCGATATTTGGGACTACTCCCAATTTTGTGATAAAGTTCCTAACCCATACAGCTTCCTTTGCATCTTTAGAAGCTGCAATTTATTCTGCCTCTATGGTGGAATCAGCTGTCGACCCCTATTTGGAACTCTTCCAACAAACTGCACCTTCGTTAAGCGTAAACACGAATCCTAATGTAGACTTTCTATCATCAGGATCCGATTAGAAATCGAATCGATCAAATCGATCAAGTGAAGCACATGTGGGCTCACAGCCTGCCCGTCATCAAGTTTAGAATGAAACAGTTCCATCAAAACTTTATGAACCACAACTTGTTCCTGGTTCATGAACGATTCACGAAGTTGTTTCATCATGCTATACGCATCGTGCATCTCAAAGTAAGTCTTCTTAAGCTCAGAAGAAAGAGAACTCATGATGAATGATTTAGCCCTTAAACCATCATCCTTCTATCGCTGGAAAGTCTCATGTTCTTCAGGAGATGCATCTGGTGATATAGAAAGCGGTAATGGACCTTCCAAAATGTACCCCAACTTCTCGGAATTGAGGACAATCCTCAAATCCATATCCCAATCCGCAAAGTTCTCAGCGCCTTTTAGCTTATTCGTATCTAGCATACGAGCAAAAAGATCGGTTGGAGGTGCCGCCATTGCAAATCTATCAAATAGACAGCGGATCAACGGTAAGCAGATAAGTAGATAAAAGATTAAACAATTTCATATTATATCACAAAGCATTAATTAGATCATGGATTTTTAATCTAAAAATGCCTCTCCCACTTTTTATGCAATACTATAATCCCCAAACAGAATACAAAAAATGAGATAATGAAATCGTAACATAATAGTGAAAAGTGAACCCCATGAATATATTTCAGCTCACAGCTTTGACACGTTCTCGCCTATATATATTCATTAGGTAGACAACTCATTGTGAATCACTCAATAGTGACTCATGGGTTTTCGGTCCTGGTCGTTTCTCGTTGTGACAGCTTTGGCACGTTCACAATGAGGTGTACCAAGGTTAAACTTGTCAATGATGAATTCAAGATACTTGCGAAACCTTGACAACTTTGGCATGTTCAGGATTTCGCTTTCGCTTGAATTCACCTAATATCAAATATATCCGGTACATATAAATTTCTACCGGCCATATCCTCATAGCTTTGGCACGTTCTCAGATATAGTCGCAGAAAATTTATCGATAAGCGGTATTGACAAGACGAACCAATTAATATGCATCAAATACATATTAAATTACAACCTTATTTTAAATAGGGATTTTTCCGCAAAAGATGCTTTTACATTATTTAATCAAATTAAATAAACACATGTATTCATAAAGTCAAGATTAAAGTCAACATTGAATTTTAAAGGCATAATCATATATCGGGTGTCCAGAATGAGACTCGCTCTGATACCATTTTTGTTGGGGTTTTATAAGGAATTACGGGTTGGCACAACGGAGCGCGGAAAACTTATTTTTCCGATTTCAAAATTTTTTCTTGGAACAATTAAATAAACTTATTTATTTAATCAACCAATACTTAAAATCTGAAATTTTAACCCAAGAAATCATATTTCTTATATTACCAAATTACCCCAAAGTTTTACAAATTAATTATTTTGGTCATTAAAATGTCAAATACATATTTAATTGATTCCAAATCAATCCCAAAATAATTTACACATGTCAAATACATGAAATTACAAATTGCAACAAAATCCAGAAACTTTTTCCAAATTGCCGAAACTGCCCAGATTTTTCCATTAATTGTAATTTGGTCTAATTTGTTCAAAACACATCAAGATCAAATCCAGTTAATCCCAAATTTAATATACATCATATTAAATCATATATATGAAAATCCCCAAAATTGGAATGGGTTAAGAACCCTAATTTCATAAATTACTCCAATTTCACAATTTACATTAAATTGACAAAATTCAACACTTTAATCATCCAATTACCACACCAATGAAGTCTCACCATCATGAATTAATCAAGAAAAATTCTAGGTTAATTATGAATGGCTAATCGACTCTAGAATAACAACTTTAATTTCTAATTAATTTATTAAGTTTAATTACACTAATAAGCAAATAAATTAATCATACATGCATAACATCTTAGAACAAGTTTCCAAAAAATTTAATTACAAACTTAAGAATAGAGAGATCAATATTAGCAACATAATTGAAGATAAGAATAATAGAAACAATTTCTATCTTGAAGAAAATTGAAGAATACTTATAAAATTTTCCAAAATTAAGCTTTCTCTTTTTGATTTTTCTTCAAATCCTCTCAACTCACTTTGTAATATCTTTGTTAAACTTGTGTGTGTAAAATGAAACAAAACCATTTTGTTATCCAATTCCCACCATGGCCGAAAATTTTGATTAATAAAAATAAATAACAATTATTTTTATTTTGTTCAAAAATCATTGGCACACATTTTGCAAAATTAAAGTTAACACTTTAACTTTAATAAAGAAAATAAAATGTGTTCCAATTGTTTCATGCCATTTTCTAACTTTAATAAAGCATAATCATATCATAAGATATTTGTTAATATAATTATATTAATCATATAACATTTATATAATTAAATAATTAAATACAAATATCTTAAATATATGTATAATATTTACATTAAATATCTCAAATACATATATTAATGATATATGTCAAATATCACAAATTGATATTTTATTAATTTGTATTTAATAAAATCAAGTATTAAATATAAATACACATTAATTTGGAAATGACCGTTAGGTCCCAATTGCATGTATTTTTCGTTTAACCATTAAACGAGTTATGAATAATCAGTATTATTCATAACAGTTGCCCTAGTGCTCTACGAGTGTATTTCATTGGTCAGACTCTCTAGATTCAGGCATATCCGTCACAAAGTCAAATTCCGTGTCCATAATTCACCCACCCGTAAATTATGACGAACATGGATAAACTCTCTGAATCATACAGGTCGAGGTCACTGTATACGTATAATCCATCCGTCACAGGTATCCAAATTATTCCGGAGATATAGATACAAACGTCAAATCTCTATAGATATAATCACGTCGACGTTTCTATTAGCAATCCCTTAATAACACTTAAAACTGATTTCTACACTGTACCACGGGCCCATGGATTTAACAGATTTCTAATTCCATATTGAATACCCATGCTCTGTATACAGAGCTGACGAATCCTATCTTGATACACACAGGATATCCTGAGCATTAGTCCACACCCAACGAACAGGTGGATATCTGATCTAAATAGATCGGTGACGTGACTGCCATTTAAGTGTGGAGGATAACTCATATACCCACAGTGGTATCTCAAGTCAAAGAATCATTATGCTCACTCAACCTGAGAAGATTCTTATTGACGTTGGTGTACCATCCATTAAGAATCTTCGGTGAGTCATTCAGTGTCTATCCGCTATAAACACCTACACGTCTATATGAGTCTCCAAGACTCATGGTTCACTGAGAAACCATCAGAATCCAAGATTCCAATATACGACATGTATCAGTCTCTACGAGTTTACTTTACTGACCATGTAGTGTAAACCTTGACCGGGAACTGTCTAAGAATGACAACTTCATGATACATCTCAATGTTAATTGCGACACTTTTACAACAGTATCATAACTAATCATTTTAAGGTCGGTTACGTCTTTACCATATTAAAGAAGAAGTTATATAAAAGAAACTGTTAATTTTATTCATAATAAAATGTTAAATTAGTATTTACAAGGAAATACGTAATAAAATTGGTGCTTAGAGCACCAACCCTAACACATTATTTATTATCGAGTCTTTGTCTAATATATATATCACTAAACATGATTTACTTTCAATCATCGAATATATATTATAAAAGACAAGAGGTGTAACCATATTTAAGTAATATTATGGAAAAAAAAAGTATTGCTCGTATTCATGAATAGAACATAAATACGATCTGGATTGGCGCTCCGAGCACCAACCCTAATAATTTCTCCCACTTGCTCTAGTGTCAATCCATAGTATCATATGCATATCTTAATGTGTATCACATACGTATAGCCCTCAAGAACTCTCCTAGCACTCAAGAGGTAGGCAACAACAAGTAACATTGCTATAACATATTGAGTTTGTCAAACAAACCCAATTATTTTCATTAACCAGCATCATTCATATTTTTGTAGAAACTAAGTTCTACATCAATATGACTCAGATTCCACATCAACATTGTGCTTCAGCTACTAAGTTATCTAAGTATTTACGGATCAAATCCAAAATACTATGTAGACAACCGCAAACATAACACTAATAACAAACTTCTAATCTATAATGTCACTATGCAACTTCATAAGTCAATACTTCATGAGTTGCAACTAATTCCACTCATACAATAGAATCATCTGTGACAGTCTCACTGCATCTTTTCTGACTCTTTATGACGTAGACCGTCTAACGTCATAATTAGACACAAAACTAATCTGACCCTAATAGTTGCGAACTTTATTATCCAATAATAAGAAACTCGTTCTTAATATCTCAAAGATAATAAAGAACATGTTTCAAGACTCATCCTATGGTCTACAAGGTATCAAAATAACTCGTAATAATTACGATTAAATTATCCTATGGTCTACAAGGTATCAAAATAACTCGTAATAATTACGATTAAATTGATATCTTTAATCGCACATAAATAAAGTATTCATTATGTCATCATCACATGATACATAAGATTAATTAGACATTCTAATCAATTTCTCTTTCGAAAAAGGAATCATTATTTACGAAAGATGAATATTATATATTATGGACACACTAATTTCAAACGGTTAATCTAACTGTCACACAGATAGTTTCACTGTGTCTTTTATTAGATCATATCTAATGCACGACTAATGGGAGCATCTCTAAAGTCTCTTAGTTTCATATCATATATAAAACTTTATATCGAATATAATAGAGACCACTCCCACTGCTTTCACGGAGAAAACAAGACTCAGGTAAACCTTTTACCTTATTAACATCTCATTATTACCTTAATAATGATAATGACATTATGATGTAAATTACTAGAAAGAAATTTGTATGCTCCCACTAACCTTTCTATCTCATATGTATTCTCTATGCTTTGATAAAATCAGACAATCTGACTGATATCAAAATTAGAAAACAAAAATTTCCAGAAAGCTCATCCGAGTCTACAATAGGCTCTATAAGCTAATATACTAAATTGTAATCTTAGCATAATACAAACTCTAGGGCCATTCCAAAATGAACTCTTCAAACTAAGAAATCACAATGGATCTCTTATCTGAAGAAACCATTCAGAAATGCCACTTTATATTCTTTAGCTAAAATGCACAATTTAATATCATCATTAACCAAAAGATCTTAAATTGTTCAATCAGTGCGACTAGAGACAAGTTTCCTCAGAATCTACAATAGATTGCTGAGTATAACTTTTCTCACTGTCATACTATAAAGGTTAAACCTTTAATAAGGTCATTGTGCTTTTGTTGCGTAAACCATTTGCATATTTTATGAACGATTCATAATAAAAGCTCAATCAAGTTCCAAAATTGATCGTAGTAAGCTATGAACAATCTTAGATCTACGGTTTAATATTAATTTTCAGAATCGATATCAAATATCGTTCCCACTATAAGTTATAGGATAAATTTCTTCGATAAGAAAACAACAGAACCGTTAAGTATCAAATACTTTGCAAATGATTGTGACATCCTATTGCACTTATATTGAAGTAATTAAAGGGCATTTTCAACTTATTAATTATGTAGTTCCATTTATAATTTATCACTCTCACATTTGACTTAAGTAAGTCAAGTATTTTCTACAATGGCCAACATCTGATGTTACATACTAAGTAATAAAAATAATTTTATTACTCGGGATTATAGAAAAGATATTATATCAAATAGAATACAATATTATATTAAATAGAATAAATGATAAACTTATACTCGTACCTCCAAGGCCCAAGTACTATCGATTATATAATCATTATACAAAAGAAAGATTCAAATCTCAAACATTTCAAGATTCGAATTTTCTACTTATACATATCATATATGTAACTGTAGAAACTAATGGAACCTAAATTAAAAGGATGAATTAATGTTACTGGAGCATATCCCCAAAAGTATTGAAACTAATTCGGTAACACTCAATATCAAGCGAATCAAATCATATATAAGATTCGATTATTCCCACTAACCAATTCCATTACGATGGAATCGTAGAAAAATAATATTGAGTAAAAATCGTATTCATTCAATAACCTTAGAACTTATTTCCATAAATTCAAATTTTTGATCATATCAAACATCTTTGAACAATTCAAAGACACACGATGAATTTTAAAGATATAGTTTTCAAAACTTCAGATCGAATATCTTTGAACCAGTCAAAATATTATATCTGTGTTTCATCAGAAACATGTAACTAAGTCATGACGATTCATTGACTAAGTTACGAAGTAAAGAAAATTACCTTAAGCAATTTACAACTCATTAAAGTAAATACATCAAATGTATCAGTTTAATAATTTTTCTGATCCAATGACAATCATTGGTTAAATGAGATTTAATCACCTTCCCGAATACAATATTCATTAAATAGATAATTATATGTGGTTTGATCTAGTATCAGACCATATTTTACCATATAAATAAACATCTAATACTTAAGTGATAAAATCTCATAAAACAATGTTCTAAGTTATTTACTTAACCAAATATTTTCTTAATGTTTATCTATTAGTCAATGACACTACTAATTGTATTAAAATATGTAATAATTGTTTATATAGAACAAGTAACTATCCAATAGTTGCAAGTTTTGATATCAAATATAAAAAACAATCATTCAACAATATTTTAAATAACTGGACAAAAGATCTGGTATCCAATACCTATAGTTGTCGTATTGTGAAAATTGATATTTTCTACACAAAACTATATGCATATTATTTCTTTAGCTTTATTATTTACTTCAACTATTTACAACAATTGCAAATAATTGAAAAGAAAATATTGTCTGACACGTGACCTCTAAATATCACTAAAGCCAAGAAACGTCATTATTAGATAAACAAAAACCTAATGAGATTTTCTTAATGCCAGTGAAGAATCTCGAGACATGAACCAATTCATGTCAATCTTTACTGCATAAGAAACTATTCTGTCTAGTATGATTATATCATAGTCTATTCTAATCTAGAACCTATTCTAGAAATCTGCAACTATTATTGAAGTCAGAATATATATATAAAATATGCATGCAGTGGATAAAAGTTTAATTCTTTCTAAACAATAGAATAAGGAAAAAACATAAGAGACAATTTTCATAATATTACACATCGCATTAGTTATGGATTTTTTTTTTGGTTTTGGGCGAAGGGCGCAGCGGAAGCGCGGTTCGGGCGAAATCGTAATTTTAAAATTTTTTCAATATCTAATATGAATAATTTATTCATATTTCACCTAAACACATTTATTCGATATCAAATAACGATATAAATAAGGTAGAAACTTCGCGAAACTTTTACTAAAAACGTTTTTCCGCAAATTGGCATAAAATGTATTTTTGACCGAACCGACCACCCAACACTTATGGGGACTGCCCAGGTCAGCCTCAATAGTGTTAGGGCAGTTCATGGGCTACTCGAAAAGTGACAAATTCACTGTTTGGATAGCCGTCACCCGGTTGGCTCAAAAGTCACCCGGTAACGCCGTTTTTGGCCGTTTTCGCTTATTTCAACTCTGAAATAATTTCCGGCAATTGTTCCAACACCCAAAACACATCCAATATATTTATATGACATCAAATTCATCACCATAAACCCAGAGTTTCCAAAATTGATCCAAAAATCAAAATTACCAATTTTCATGCTTTAAATCCAATTTTGCAAGATTAATCCAATTAATCAAAACACCAATCAAAGTCACCACACATGAAGCACCCAAGAACAATTATAGGAATTAAAAGAGTGATTATAACACTCTAGAATGGCAACATATCATCTAATGATCAAATTGGACAATAATTACAATAATTCCATCCAAATCAACTTCACACATGCATTTCACTTCCAAATCCATCCACCAAAACCAAAAGCCCCAAATTAATGAAAAAGAAGAAACCCTATATCTCACTAGATCATCAAGAAACAAGAAACACATTTTCTAAGCTTAGGGATTTGAAGAATTACCTTAAATCTCCTAATTCCTTAGCCTTTTTTCTTGATTTTCTTCTTTCTCTTCCTTGAACCATCAAGAACTATTTAAGAGTTTTTGTCTAGGGTAGGATTCAGCCATAGCTTACTTCAAAGAAAGAAAAAAAAAAACAAATTTTTTTAATTTAAAACAAGCTTGACCCACTCTTGGTGTTATTTTGCTCATTTTGCAAAAAATTAATCCAATTAAATAAATCAAACTTTAAGTTAACAAATCATATTTGCGCACCTAAAGTTTAATTAAATCATGTCATGTGTTCCAATAATAATTAAACATATTTCATAACATTTATGAAATATAAATATCATTTAACTATTCAAATATTTAACAATTAACTATCTAAATAATTAATTATATATATATATATATGTATTTTTATTTACATTAAATAACAAATACATATAATTATGACATGTGTCAAAGTCTCATTTGACAATTAAATAATATGTATCAAATCGAATTTTGTATCAAATATAAATACATATTAATTATTAAATGACCAAAATCCCCTAATGCATGTGTTATCGTTTAACCGATAAAATGATTCGAATTAACTTATTTAATCCGATGAAATATTACGAATAATCTGTATTATTTATAACGCGTTGCCCAAGTGCTCAACGAGTACACTTCATATTGCGGGACTCTCTAAATTTAGGTTTATCCATCACGAAATCCAATTTCGTGTCCATAATTCACCCACTAATGAATTATGACGACCACAGATAATCACGCTAAACTATGCAAGTCGAGGTCATTGCATAGGTATAATCCCTCCGTCATAGGATATCCATATTATACATGGGATATAGATAAGAACATCAAATTCGTTTGGTATAATTTAGTCGACTTTCAATTTACGATCTCTAAATAACACTCGGAACTGATTTCCGAAGTTATACCACGACCATGGATTTACTAGATCGTAAACACGTGTAGGATGCATATGCCCTATACACAGGACTGACGGATCCTCTCTTGATACGCACTGGATATCATGAGCATCAGTCCACACCCAACGAACATGCGGAGGTCTGATCATGAATAGATCGGTGACGTGACTGCCATCAAAGTATGGAAGATAACTCATATATCCCACTGTGGTATCTCAAGTCGAAGGACCATTATGCTCGCTCAACTTGAGAAGATTTCTATTGACGTTGGTGTACCATCTATTAGGAAATCTTCAGTGAGTCGTTCAATGTTTATCAAATAAACACCTACATGTCTATACGAGTCTCCCGAGACTTATGGTTCATTAGGATAAACCATCATACCAAGTCATGATATACGACATGTACTGGTGTCAGCGGATTTTACTAACCGACCCGTGTTAGTAAATCTTGACCAGGAAATTTATTTAAGGATATACATCTTATATTGCGCTTCCCAATGTCAATTACAAACTACGTTGTAACTGCGCACTACATTGAAAATCCTAGGGTCTTTGTCTAATATACATGTATCTCTAAACCAGATTTAGTTTCAATCTAATATTAATTAGATATCTAATTGCAATTAGATCGAATATGTGTATAAAAGACAAGAGGTGCTACCATTAAATAAGTAGTATTATGGAAAAATGAATTATTCGTATATATGAATCGAACATAAATACGATATGGATTGGCACTCTTAGCACTAACCCTAACAATTTCTCCCACTTGCTCTAGTTCCAATCCACGATATCATATACATATCTCAATGTGTATCACATACTCATGGCCCTCCAGAGCTCACCTAGCACTCAAGAGGTAGGCAACAACAAGTAAGCATGCTTTAACAAATTGAGCCTGTCCACCAAACCCAATTGTTTTCCTTAGCCAACATCATTCATATTTTGTAGAATCCAAATTCCACATCAATAGATGCTATATAAGTATTGTGCTATAGCTACTGAGTTGTCTATGTATTTAAAGATCAAATCCAAATACTATGAGATAACTGCATGCACTACACTAATATGAAAACTTCTAATAAATTGGGTCACTATGCAACTTCATAAGTCAACATTTCGTAAGTTGCAACTGATTCCACTAGTATAGTAGAATCAATGGTGACACTCCCACTACATATTTTCTGACTTTATATGATATAGACCATCTAATGTCATAATTAGACTCAATACTAATATGACCCTAATGGTTGCAGATTATATTCTCCATGAATAAGAAACTCGTTCTTAATTTCTCAAAGATCACGAAGAACATGTTTCAAGACGCATCCTATGGTCTACTACATATCAAAATAACTCGTAACAATTACAATTAAATTGATATCTTAATCGCACATGATATAGTATCATTACGCCATCATCATATGATCCATAAGATTGACTAGACATTCTAATCAGTATTTCTTTCGACAAAGGAATCATTCTTTACGAAAGATGAATACTATATATATAAAAGACACGTTAACTGTCAAACAGTTATACTAACTGTCATATAGATAGTCTTACTGTGTCCTTATTAGATCATATCTAATACGCGACTAATGAGAGTATCTCACATGTCTCTTAGTTTTATATCATATATAAAACTTTATATCAAATATAACATAGACTACTCCCACTGCTTTCATGGAGAAAAGAAGACTTAAGTAAACGTTTTACTTTACAAACATTTCATTATTACTTTAATAATGATAATTTCGTTAGGATATATAATACTAGAAAGAAATTTGTACGCTCCCACTGACCTTACTATCATAATGTATTCTCTATACTTTGATAAAATCAGACAATCTGATTGTAATCAAAATTAGAGAACACGAATTTCCGGAAAGCTTACCTGAGTCTGCAATAGGCTCTATAAGCTAGTCTATCAAACTGTGATCTTAGCAGAATACAAACTCTAGGGTCATTCTAGAATGAACTCTTCAAACAAAGAAACCGCAACGGATCTCTCATTCGAAGAAAACATTTAAGAACGCCACTTTCCATTCTTTAGCCAAAATACATAGTTTAATATCAACATTAACCAACAGACCTTTAATTGTTCAATTAGTGCGACTAGAGACAAGTTTTCTCAGAATCTACAATAGATCAATGAGTATAACTTTTCTCACTGTCATACTATAAATGTCGAACCCTTATCAAGCTTACTTTTCTTTTACTGCGCAAACAATTTGCACAATTTATGAACAATTCATAACGAAAGCTTATCAAGTTCAATAACTTGATCGTAGTGAGCTACGAACAATTTTAGATTTATGGTTCAATGTTAACTTCCAAAATCGATATCAAATATCGCTCCCACTATAAGTTATAGGATAATTTTCTTCGATAAGAAAACAACAGAACCAATAAGTATCAAATACTTTATAAATGATTCTGACATCCTATTAAACTTATACGGAAGATATATAAAGGTCTTTTCATTTTATTAATTATGTAGTTTCACTTATAGTTTATCATTCTCACATTTGACTTCAATAAGTCAAGTCTTTTCTACAATCGTTAACATCTGATGTTACTTTCCAAGTAATAAAATAATTTTTATTACTCGGGATAATAGAAAAGATATTCTATCAAATAAAATATAATATTTATAGGCACTGCATTTTTGCATGTAAGTCCCTATGATGAGTCTCATTTAGAGGCACCACCTTTTAAGTCGCGGAAGTCGCGGGAAATGGACGTCGGAAGGGAAGAGTCAAGAATTTACACATTGTTGGAATTAATTCGTTTGTTTATGCTTCAGGTTTGCTTGTTGGACTTCCGTTTTAAAGCACTTTAGCCCAAAAACCCCCGCAAGCCACACACCTAGCCCACACACACCAAGCCCACCTCCAAAGCCAAGCCAAACGCCCACACCAAGCCCATTCACGCCCAAGCCCACTTGAAACACATCCAAATTAATAAAATGCATATTTAACACATGGAGAATTAAATAAAATCTAAGAATCATATACCAAATTAAAATAAAGATCAAATAAAATCATGCCTAATTAAAATCAATCAAGTATATTATATTCCTAACTAAACAAATCTCATGCCTAAACAAAACAAATTAAATATATCATATTCCTAATCTAGCCAAGACATGTCCCCTAATCAAATATTAGACTTTCCTTGTAAGACACTAATTGATTCCTTCCTTTTCAAACAAGGAGAAGCCCTAGCCTTTGTCTATAAAAGAAACCAAATTCCAACACTTCCCCACCCCCTCTGATTCACGCATAACACACAAAAAAAGAAAGAAAAAGATAATAAACCCCAAAGTCACTACCAAAAACACAAAGGCTTCTCTCCTTCTAGTTCGCGCCACCTACTCTCGCCAACTCACAAAATCAAAACCAAAAGCCACACATGTCCACGCCATTCAGGTCCCCACGTTCAACACGCACCAGCCCCACTGCCTTCACACTTCACGCCTGGCCACCTTCAACAGCCCTTAACCCTCCACGTAAGACCCCTCAACACTCATCAACCTCACGCCCAACCAGCCCCATCAACTCACGCACTAAACAAACCCTCACAGCAGCGATCACGCCAAATAATACTCATCCAGCAAGCCTTCAAACATAGCCCTTCACGCCTAAATACCAGCCAAAAAAGTGACCGAAACAGTAAAACCAAATAGCCCTTAAATAGACACAAATATCACCCCAAAACTGCACCTAAAACCAGCCCATTTACACCCCTGAACTGCCCACAAACTGCCACCGAAACTGTCACCAAAACAACCACAAACTATCACCGAAAAAAGCCCCTAAAACTACCAAAAAAAACACCCAAAACAGTGAACAAAACACCCCAAAACAGTCCAGAATTGGCCCTGAAATAGTGAGAAAAACTACAGTCCAAAACAGCGGTGAAATGAAATGAAAACAGTAGTCCGAGCAGTGAAAATAGCGAGGAAAGACGTGAACCAGCGAACCAGAAAAGTTACGGAGTTTTAGCTATTCCGATGGACTTGTAACGTGCTTCCGAGAGCTGACACAAAAGGTTAAACCTGAGGGCACCTTTCTCATTTATCTTTTATTCATATTTTAATTGTTTATTGAATGTTCTTTGCATGAGAGTCGTTGGTTAATGTATGTTGTGGCCCTTGAATAAAATGGAAAATGTGTCGCCTCTTGTGGTATATAGGATGGAAACCCAGACGTAAACTCCGTAGCTGAATCTGAATGGACGGTAATGCGGTCTGTACTTGGGATACAACTCCACGTACCACTTGAGCAAACGACACATATTTCGATTTATTTTGTCTTGTTTGTTTATTATCCGTTATTTAATTTCTGCATGTTATTTGTTTGTGTAATGATGAGATAAAGCGCATGACCTTAGTAAGTTGGATTAAAGGTCCTCCATGTCGAGGGGTTAAAATCCTTTACCACGATGCTTTACCGCGCCGGATGATGTATATTCGGTTGAATGTAAGATGTGTTCAATCGGGTATACAAAGTCCGATATTGTTGTCTTTATTTTTATATGCATTATGTTATTAGCGCATGGGCTTAGTAAGTTGGATTAAAGGTCCTCCATGTCGAGGGGTTAAAATCCTTTACCATGATGCTTTGCCGCGCCATATGATGTATATTCGGTTGAATGTAAGATGCGATCAATCAGGTATACGAAGTCCGATATTGTTGTCTTTATTTTTATATGCATTATGTTATTAGCGCATGGGCTTAGTAAGTTGGATTAAAGGTCCTCCATGTCGAGGGGTTAAAATCCTTTACCACGATGCTTTGCCACGCCGGATGATGTATATTCGGTTGAATGTAAGACGTGTTCATTCGGGGATACGAAATCCAATATTATTTTATTTAGTTTTATATGCATTATGATGTGATACGCATGGGCTTAATAGGTTGGATTAAAGGTCCTCTATTTGGAGGGATAAAAACCGTACGGTCTACCTTTACCACGATACTTCGTCGCGCCTTTTATTTCGTTATTTGTTTTTCTTTGTATGTCATATTCTTGCATAATCATGCATCATGTTGCATCGCGCATGGGCAAATCAAGTTGGATTAAAGGTCCTCCACTTTGAGGGATAGAAAGCCTACGGGCTACCTTTGCCATGACGTTTTGCCGCACCGGACAAAGTGCATTCGATTGAATATGAGATACGTTCAATCAGACACTTGAAGTCCTATATAGATGTGGGTATATGTCACATCTCTTTTCTTTCACTTCCATTATTTATCTTTCAAAGCACATCATGGCACGTTTATTTTGATGTACAATTGCCTCTTTGGTTATTTCTCTGCATTATATACCTAATTGTTTCTCTTTATTACGTATGATCGTGCAACTACCATTTGTTTGCATTTCCGTGTCCATGAATGTAATGTGCTTATGACATTGTATGCTTGCCATATTTCAATTTATCATTATGCATGCAAATTCGGACATAGATTATATGCAAATAGGTTTTATGAAAATTTGGACATAGATTATATGCAAATAGGTTGTATGCAAATATGAAAATGTTTTACATGTGAACTTAGATGAACTCTTGATTTATGCATGCAAACTTAGGAGTAAATTATCCTTGGAAATATACGTTGCTTGGGCTTGGTTAGAATATTGCACAAATCATTTCATTACAAATGGCATAAGTAAGGGACCATTCCGAACCCAACGGTTTGAGGTCTTCCCTTGCGAGGGGTGAGTGCAGCCTTAAATCATTTTCCCAGTTCACACCGGGTGGCGACTCCATTATTTCTCCGGTTTAGTCCCATGCGGGCTACTCTGTACTTCGAATTAGGTCGCGAGCCCGGAACAGCATGCGTCGCCCAGTTTCTGTGTCCCACAGTCTGGCTACTCCACTAGGGATAGAGAATCGGCCCCGAAATAATGTCTTGTAATATTATGATTTGTGCTTTAAGTTAACCGTTCCTATAGTGGATTGAGATGGGATTAATCAAAGGCACTTTTAAGGCTAGGTAATGGTTTGGTGTCTTCCTTCACTCACTACCTTTCTATAAGGAAAAGTTGTGAAGGCACCTGCATAATTATGTACTTGTAGCTTATTGTGATGGACTAATTTGGAGGACTCGTTGTTTATTCCTGACACCAAGCGATAAGAGCCTGAGAGGCTTGGGTATTTAAGAGAGTTCGCTCCACCCTCCCTCTGGGGAATCTACAACGGGAAATCCATTTGACAGTCAGTCACACACCATAACTCGTTGGCACGTACCTTAGTGTATAAAAAAGGGTGCGCTCACTTGGCCACTCGGACCCTTGAGTGGGGAGAACTAGTTGTGGGTAATCCTTCGTCAGCGAGAGCCTTTGTCCACACCCTCGTAAACCCGCATGTGAACCTTAGTCATAGAACTAATAAGAATTATTTACTTGTGCTTGTGTTTGGGAGCATGGTCGTTTGGATCCATTCGGACCTTTTGTCATGAGGTATGGGCTTGTTGGGCCATTTAAACTAGGACAAGAACATATCTTATGATGATTGGGCCAAAAAGCCTCTAAAACGCCAATTGGCCATTATATGCTTGTGTTTGGGAACATTGTCGTTTGGATCCATTCTGACCTTTTGTCATGAGGTATGGGCTTGTTGGGCCATTTAAACTAGGATGAGTTCGTATCCTATGACAATTGGGCCAAAAGCGTCTGAAATTCCGATGGGCCGACTTATATATTCCATGCATCGCACTCATCTCATGCATCTCATGCATACATGCATCATATTAACCCCTGTGTCTTAAAAGCCATCATATATATCCATTGGGTTAGAGATTAAAAATGAAAAGTTTGTCAAAAAAGAGCTTAGCAAACATGGATATTGGGAAAATGAAATCGAGAAACAGAAAATTATACGGCAAGGAAGAGAAGACCGAATAGTCACCAAGGGAATTGGTGGAAAGACCTAACCCAACGGGATAGGAAATTCATCCATGCATGCATGCATACACGTAACGCACTTGCATTCTTTTTGTGTTGTGTTTTCTTTGTATTCACAGGTTTCAACGGAGAAAAAGAGAAAGCGGCAAAGGTAAGCCAATCAGAAGCAACAACAGTACATTGTCATCAATTTCAAGAATGAATCACCGGGTTGAGGCCCGCATCAGTATTAGTCTCAGGAATGAATCAGAATCAGTATCAGTTTCAGGAATGAATCACCGGGTTGAGGCTCGCATCAGTATTAGTCTCAGGAAGAAATCCCAGGGTTGAGGCCTATACCAGTATAAGTTTCAGGAATGGATCCCAGGGGGTTGAAGGCCACATTATCAGCGGTTGAAAGGAAGAATTCCGTGGAGCGAGTGAAAAACAAAAGAGAAGAGAGAGATCTCTTTGATGGTTAGGCATATGCCCGGTGATGACATTGTATGCTGAAAGGAGAAACCTTAGAAACGATAAGTGCGAGATGTGCTCTCATCCGGTATTCTGAATAGTTGATCTCAACTAGACTCGTGAGCACTTGATCATGAGATCTTAGTAGTGGAAGCCTGAGTAATCGGCAGGATGACTAGTTGAAGAGATGATGGATCAGTGAATGACTGTTTGCCTAGATGTCCATCCTGGTTTACTTATGCTACGATATATGATATGGATGGAAATAAAGAAAAATCTCTGAAAAAAAAGAAAAAAGAAAAAGAAAGTTCAAAATGAAGAGAAAGAGACAGAGAAAAAAAAAAGAAAACCATATCATGTTGAGTAAGAGGAAGTAATCACAGAGTATGATCAAGACATCTAGTTTGGTTAGATCCACTGATTCGATGCTCCGAGAAAAAATCATCGAGTTGGCTTACTTAAGGATTAAGCTGCGAAAGAGCCTTGGCACACACACACTTCTAGTTCATATCACTCATTCAGACGAGCGGATCTAAGTGTATAAGTACTTTGAAGGTTATATGGTTTCGACGCGAATCATCCGTTGAGGACGAAAATATGTTTAGCTATCAAGATTATCTCGTGATAGGCAATACGGTATGTTGGAATGAACCATCACACCACTAGTATCAGTCTTGGGGATGAGTCCCAGGGTCGAGGCCCACACATATCATTAGCAATTTTAGGATGCGTCCCAGGTTCGAGGCCCACACATCAGTAGCAGTTATTGGGATGCGTCCTAGGGTCGAGGCCCACACATATCATCAGTAATTTTAGGGATGAGTCCCAGAGTCGAGGCCCACATCGGTATCAGCTTGGGGGTGAGGCCCACGTCAGTATCAGTTTGGGGGCGAGGCCCACATCAGTGTCAGTTTGGGGGCGAGGCCCACGTCAGTATCAGTTTGGGGGCGAGGCCGATATCATTATCAGTATCAGTCTTGCCATGTATGGCACTCTGAGGGCGAGGCCCATATCATTATCAGTATCAGTCTTGCCAGGTATGACACTCTGGGGGCGAGGCCCACATCATTATCAGTATTAGTCTTGCCGGGTATGACACTCTGGGGGCGAGGCCCACATCATTACTAGTATCAGTTCTGCCAGGTACGGCACTCCGGGTATGGAGATAAATTACAGCTACGCCTTGGGTATGAGGTTTATCACGCTAGGTACGGCACTCCGGGTATGGAGATATTACAGTGACGCCTTGGGTATGAGGTTTAGCACGCCAGGTACGACACTCCGGGTATGGAGATATTACAGCGACACCTTGGGTAGGAGGTTTAGCACGCTAGGTACGGCACTCCGGGTATGGAGATATTACAGCGTCACCTTGGGTAGGAGGTTTAGCACGCCAGGTATAGCACTCCGGGTATGTAGATATTACAGCGACGCCTTGGGTAGGAGGTTTAGCACGCCAGGTACGGCACTCCGGGTATGGAGGTATTACAGCGACGCCTTGTGTATAAGGTTTAACACGCTAGGTACGGCACTCCGGGTATGGAGATATTACAAGCGACGCCTTGGGTATGAGTTTAGTACGCCAGGTACGGCACTCCGGGTATGGAGATATTACAGTGACGCCTTGGGTATGAGGTTTAGCACGCCAGGTACGGCACTCCGGGTATAGAGACATCACTGTGACACTCTAGGTACGGAGACGCAACCGCGACACCTCGGGTATGGGGTTTAGCATGCCAGGTACGCACAACATCAACTTAACTCAATACATGGCAAGTCAAGTGGCAGCTGGCGAGCCAGGTAAGTAAAAATGCATTGCACGTACTTTGATAGGATTATCATTGTCACACACTGCACAAGTCCCATCAAAGTGGGGGCGACTGTAGGCACTGCATTTTTGCATGTAAGTCCCTATGATGAGTCTCATTTAGAGGCACCACCTTTTAATTCGCGGAAGTCACGGGAAACGAACGTCGGAAGGGAAGAGTCAAGAATTGATACATTGTTGGAATTAATTCGTTTGTTTATGCTTCGGGTTTGCTTGTTGGACTTCCATTTTAAAGAACTTTAGCCCAAAAACCCCTGCAAGCCACACACCTAGCCCACACACACCAAGCCCACCTCCAAAGCCAAGCCACACGCCCACACCAAGCCCATTCACACCCAAGCCCACTTGAAACACATCCAAATTAATAAAATGCATATTTAACACATGGGGAATTAAATAAAATCTAAAATCATATACCAAATTAAAATAAATATCAAATAAAATCATGCCTAATTAAAATCAATCAAGTATATTATATTCCTAACAAAACAAATCTCATGCCTAAACAAAACAAATTAAATATATCATATTCCTAATCTAGCCAAGACATGTCCCCCAATCAAATATTAGACTTTCCTTGTAAGACACTAATTGATTCCTTCATTTTCAAGCAATGAGAAGCCCTAGCCTTTGTCTATAAAAGAAACCAAATTCCAACACTTCCCATCCCCCTCTAATTCACGCATAACACACAAAAAAAGAAAAAGATAATAAACCCCAAAGTCATGACCAAAAACACACAGGCTTCTCTCCTCCTAGTTCACGCCACATACTCTCGCCAACTCACAAAATCAAAACCAAAAGCCACACCTGTCCATGCCATTCAGGTCCCCACGTTCAACACGCACCAGCCTCATTGCCTTCACACTTCACGCCTGGCCACCTTCAACAGCCCTTAACCCTCCACGTAAGACCCCTCAACACTCATCAACCTCATGCCCAACCAGCCTCATCAACTCACGCACTAAACAAACCCTCACAACAGTGATCACGCCAAATAATACTCATCCAGCAAGCCTTCAAACACAGCCCTTCATTCCTAAATACCAGCCAAAAAGTGACCGAAACAGTAAAACCAAATAGCCCTTAAATAGACACAAAAATCACCCCAAAACTGCACCTGAAACCAGCCCCTTTACACCCCTTGAACTACCCACAAACTGCCACCGAAACTGTCACCAAAACAGCCACAAACTATCACCGAAAAAAACCCCCAAAAACTACCAAAAAACACACCCAAAACAGTGAACAAATCACCCCAAAACAGTCCAGAATTGGCCCTGAAATAGTGAGAAAAACTGCAGTCCAAAACAACGGCGAAATGGAATGAAAACAGTAGTTCGAGCAGTGAAAACAATGAGGAAAGACGTGAACCGGCGAACCAGAAAAGTTACGGAGATTTAGCCCTTCCGACGGCCTTGTAACGTGCTTCCGAGAGTCAACACAAAAGGTTAAACCTGAAGGCACCTTTCTCATTTATCTTTTTCATATTTTAATTGTTTATTGAATGTTCTTCGCATGAGAGTCGTTGGTTAATGTATGTTGTGGCCCTTGAATAAAATGGAAAATGTGTCACATCTTTTGGTATATAGGATG
Source organism: Zanthoxylum bungeanum (assembly GCA_019454045.1). NCBI lineage: Eukaryota > Viridiplantae > Streptophyta > Magnoliopsida > Sapindales > Rutaceae > Zanthoxylum > Zanthoxylum bungeanum. The sequence goes on along the minus strand of SKCR01014242.1, from coordinate 2,514 downwards.
GAAACCCAGACGTAAACTCTGTAGCTGAATCCGAATGGACGGTAGTGCGGTCTGTACTTGGGATACAACTCCACGTACCACTTGAGCAAATGACACATATTTCGATTTATTTTGTCTTGTTTGTTTATTATCCGTTATTTAATTTCTGCATGTTATTTGTTTGTGTAATGATGAGATAAAACGCATGAGCTTAGTAAGTTGGATTAAAGGTCCTCTATGTCGAGGGGTTAAAATCCTTTACCATGATGATTTGCCGCGCCGGATGATGTATATTCGGTTGAATGTAAGATGTGTTCAGTCGGGGATATGAAATCCAATATTATTGTCTTTACTTTTATATGCATTATGATGTGATGCGTGTAGGCACTGTATTTTTGCATATAAGTCCCTATGATGAGTCTCATTTAGAGGCACTACCTTTATGTCACGGAAGTCACGGGAAACAGACGTCGGAAGGGGAAATTCAGAATATGCATGTCATCAGATTCATTCACGAGTTCACTATTTTTGTTCGTGCTGCGTTCGTTACTTCGTTCGAACGTCAGGCAGATTGCGGGCGTTCGAATGGCATCGGTATTTCTGGTTTTGCTGTTAGCCTCACACCTAAGCCCAATTAGCCCACCAAAGCCCATAAAACACATCCAAATTAATAAAACACATATTTAACACATGGGGAATTAAATAAATCTAAAAATCACATACCAAATTAAAATAAATATCAGATAAAATCATGCCTAATTAAAATCAATCAAGATTATTTTATACCAAACTAAACAAATATTATGCCTAATCCAAACAAATTAAATATATTAACTTGATAATTAACCAAATCTTGTCCCCCCATCAATCTTTTGTTTTCCTTGTTTAACACCAAATCATATCTCACCTTTATTGCATGATCTCTCATTCATTCTCCAACATGGACTCACCCTAACCTTTGCCTATAAAAAGAACCCTTCACCACACATCTAAACCCCGAGCATATTGATACAAACCATAAAAATTCTGCAAGGCGTTGACACCCTAGCTCATTCACACAGAAAACTCCTAGTTCATTCACACAAGAAACACCCAAGCTCATTGACACAACTCTCTCTCACTCTCAATAACCAAAAATCAAAAACCAAAGAACCCCCATTGCCTTAACCAAAAACATCCTGAATAGTCCCCTTTACCTCATCAAAATAGCCCCTTTACCTCACAAAATAGTCCCCAACCACACCATAACAGCAGCCCAAATCACACCCAAAACAGTCCCCAAACGTAGTGACCAGAAAACGTCACTGAAAGAATAGCGAAATACAGTAAAAACAGCAGCAAAATAGGGAGAACGACGACTCAAAACAGTGAGACAACGAACGAGAGCAGTGAACCAATGAACCGGAGGAGTTGCGGAATGTTAGCCTTTCCGAAGATCGTGTACCGTACATCCGAGAGGTGATTTAAAAGGTTAGACCTAAGGGCACTTTTTCTATTTATTGTCATTCATTTTTTTTTAATTATTTTATTGGCATGAGAGTCGTTTGTGGATTCATGTTGTGGCTTTGAATAAAATGGAAAGTATGATAAAGAAATTGAAGGATCTTCAAAGATCTATTTAGATTTTAGAAGTACTAATATTGCAATAGTAAACTCTTGGAGGGTTAATGACTATTCTCAAGGAGATAAAGTAAAAACTTTGCAATTAGGCAAATAGCGCTAGTCGCACTTTACTTCGATATTCTAGAAGGCCGAGGCTAGGCCAAAGGATTCTAGAGTGTTGAAAAAGGCAAAGGCAATATCATTATAATCTTCTGGGAAGATAAATGACATATCCCAAAATGTCTGCCTAAATGTGGCAAACGGGATCGCGGAAGCGTGACTGCCGTTGGACAAAGCAGACATGAAGGAATTGAAGAACGAGCAAGGCTCTGACTTCAAATATGTTGTTATAAATATATTCACTAATAGTATTAAAATTGGATTTTAGATACTTAGTGTGATATATAATATATATTGATGTTCAGAATCTGTTTTGAACAGGATACTGACTTCAATAGAGATTTATCTGCAAATTATAAACGGGACGAAATTTGATGTTTTAACCGTAGATACCTAAGTTTAGGAACTACCTACGGGTGTGTACCTAAAATAGGAAACTGTTATGGTGTAACTAGTTTGACTAGAAACATTATCTCTGTATCAGTGTTTAACCCACTGTGGGTTTACCTTTATATTCTAGAACACTAAAGTGTTTTATTATATAAGGATGATATTGAGATAAACACATTAGATGTGAATAACATAATTTATTTTTTGAATATAAATAAATCTCAAACATATTACATGACAAATAAATAGCTCAAACTGATTTGATCAGGTGAAACTAATTGGCATTGTTGTCAGGGACACAATCAAACAAGACTCGTATATCCGCACTTTTGAAGTGTGGGTACTAGGACTAATTTGATTCCAATCAAATAAAGTCTACGAATCGTTTATTGGGCAATGTGCCTATAACACTATTTACTTGGT